>WEKX01017668.1:399280-416527 GCA_013390025.1 Pitta sordida
TTGGCTAGGTTAGGTAATAGGTGATACGTTGGACTCGATGATCTCTAAGGTCTTTTCCAACCTTACTGATTCTGTGATTCTGTGAAAAGACCCCTATCAAGCCAGAATCATATGGGCAAGGACTTCAGAAAACTCTAGAAAAAAATAAATGAAAGGGTTATAACATGAAAGCATAAAAGGGCTTATCTTTCTTTTGTCGTGTGGATATCGAAATTTACTGAGTGTCTTTTCAGAGCCCATAGGATTCAAATGTCAGCCTGGGTAAATAGTACTGGTTAATTCTACTACCAGTTTGGCCCAGACAGGACTCACCAAGGCTTGCATAGGCATTATGGTCAGGTATCATGGAATCGTAGAATCACAGAATTCTTTGGGATTGAAGGGGTCTTAAAGATCTTCCAGTTTCAACCTCCCTGCCATAAGCAGAGACACCACCCACTAGCCCAGATTGCTTAGAGTCCCATCCAACATGACCATAAGGCCATAAGTAAATAAAATACTGAATTGTTAACTGCAATGTCTTTCAGCCTAAATGCATTTTTACAGAATATTCTGAGTTGGAAGGGACCCACGAAGATCATTGAGCCCAACTCTTAACTGAATATCCCATACAGGGGATTGAACCTGTAACCTTGCTGGTATTAGCACCAAGTTTTAACCAACTGAGCTAATCTCAGGGTCAGTAGGTATTTTGAGAGGCAGGGAGAAAACTTAAATCCATGAGTTCCTGAAGTCCCCATTCACAGCCTGAACTGAAATCTGAACCTTCATCCTAGTTTACCAACTAACACAATGCTGCTCAATCCTGAATCCTAATTGGGAATTCGAAAGCAGAACAACCTTAACCTTTCTGTGACTCTATGATTCTAAGACAGGTGCTTGAGGGTTGAATGACTTGCATTTTATCTAGAAAAGCTGCTATTTGTGGCATTACAGTTAAGACAGAGATACGTATAGTGGTATAAACAATGTGCTTTCTGCTCCTGGGGTCTGCATGGTCATATTTACTATTGTATGTCTGACTGTATCTATACCAGCAAACTAAACAATGTCAGGATACGGGATGGACTGTGTTGCCAACTTGTTAGCACAGTCCCTGGCTGGGAAGGGGATAAAGTTGGCTGTCTCACACATGGCTTGCACGTAGTTAGAAACTGAAGTGTAGAAGAGTTTTAGGATTTACTTCATTTAGGGAGCCTTTCCTGCCTAGAAGAGGCACCTTCCCCTGAGATAGTTAAATGATTTTCTGCCATTGCATTCCAGAGAAGCTCGGCTGGATTTAAAGCTATAATTGGGGCTAAAGGCTAGAAGTAGTCAAGTAGAAACTTGACATGTTATTTACAGGATCCTGTAAGAGCCCTAAAGTTAGAATGGAGTTTCATTCTCACAAGGACATATGGATTATGGCCAGGTGATAGTTAATTATTGTTTTGTTAAGTTTAGGGTTAGTGCTATGCTTGTGAAAGTGAGAGTGATGTAACTGCTGTTGGATCCTGGCAGATCCCAAGGAGGAAAATGAGGCTGGCATGGCTATGGGACAATAAGTGCTTGTGCCCCTTCCTGAGCCAGGTGAGGATTTGGGTTTGATACAGCAGATAAGAGCTGTTACAACATGGTTGGACCTTACAAGGTAAATATAAATAAAGGTCAAAATGGATAAATAAGCAAACTGGGGAGTTACATGGGACTGTGTGCTTCAGAATAGAATGTGGAGAGGTGAGTGAGGCATGGGTTGCAAAGTGAAGAATGGAGGGGAGCCTGTCTGGGAGCTTTGTGTCCGGAACTCCTTCCACCTGCTGCCAGAATATAAAATGTATCTAGGAAGGCAATTTCTTTTCCTAGCTGAAATTTCCAGTTCCAAGAGAGACGGTATGATTTTGAAAAGAGGCCAGACATAAAATGACTGGCCTTTTTGTTCTGAATTTTGGGCAGTATATTTGTGTCACAGAGAAGTATTCATATACAGGCTTGATAAAAGGATGAAATATGGTGAAAGGACTGGAAGACAAGCCCTATGGGGAGTGGCTACGGGAGCTGGGGTTGTTCAGCCTGGAGAAGAGGAGACTCAGAGGTGACCTCATTTCTGTTTACAACTACCCGAAGGGAGGTTGCAGCCAGGTGGGTGTGAATCTCTTCTCTCAGGCTGACGACACCAGAACGAGAGGACATGGCCTTAAGTTACGCCAGGGGAGGTTTAGACTGGATGTTAGGACGAGGTTTTTCCCAGAGAGAGTGATCTCTCATTGGCATGTTCTGCCCAGGGAGGTGGTGGAGTCGCCATCCCTGGAGGTGCTCAAGAGAAGACTCGATGATGAGCTCAGTGACATGGTCTAGCTGGTGGGAGGCTTAGATGGATGGAGTGTGGCGCCTGTGGTTCCATGCTTGTGGGTCTGATTCCTGGGTGGGCGTTCTGTTGGGAGTTGGACTAGATGATCCTGTGGGTCCCTTCCAACTCAGAATAATCTGTGAACCTGTGAACCTGTGAAATGGAAGCCTTCATACATACAGCCGTCATACAGCCTTACACCCACTGTAAGTTCCCTGACCACAGAGAGCGATATTTAATATTCGTGGTTTGGATGTATTAAAATATAAAATATGAATCAAATAGCATGACTTGAAGCTGATTTGTTTCAGAAGAAAGTAGCAGTTAAAACTTTTATGCATCTGCACATCAAAGTGTTATTACCAGCTAAGGTTTCTTTTTATAATCTAAGCCCATATCTGAATTGAATTTCAATGAGCTGGTTGTGTCGTGCACTCCGATCTCCACATCAGTCAAGTTTGATGAACACCCAAAGCTCAGCAGCTGAGAAAGAAAGAAGAAAAGCATGCCTAGGAACATCAAATAGGAGTGCAGGCCTGATATCTTTTGTCAGTAGAAAGATTGTTTTAATACCCTGTCGGTCACAGTAATAACCTTAAACAAATAGATCACTTGTATTTACTTTGTAATATCAGTGCTTTTACAAGATTGACTACCTAGTGGGATTGTCTGTACAAATTCCACAGTTGTCCCCAGGCAGCTCTGTGAAGAGGACACTTTAACTCCATATGCCATAGAAAGATGCCTTCAGTGATGCTCCATGAATAAATCATATCCCCGAGGGCTGTGGGAGGATAATGGTAGAAAAGCCCTGCTGAAGTGACTTGGAGAGCTCCAATGAGCTGTCACAGCACCTGGCCACTTTGTGCAGTGGGGAGCAGTTATATCAAACAGGCTGCTACCTGCACAAGCAGATAGCGCTGAACCTCACTGAGCTGTCAGCAAGAGAGAGGGAAGCACCATTTACATTACCTGTTGGAATGGGTTCCCTGCTACCTGGGGGCATAAGGGTTACTGGGGAAAGAAAGAAATAAACATTTATCAAGTGGATTACTCCTTTTACTCAAGCCGCTCTTGAGTTACAGAGGCACTGTAAGGACTAGCCATGCATATTCTTTTTGCTGATAAAATTGCTCAGCAGTGACCTGAAGGTTTCATGCACAAGTGGTTTTTTTTTTAGTTTGTTGATTATCTATTGCTTCTTTCCAGCTTCTAATATTCTACCCTCAAACTCATGGCCATGCACAGCCATTCTGTGTATACAGCATATGCATCTCAGAGACGGTAGGGATAATGCCATGTAATGAAAAAGTAAAATTATCACCAAGACCCTCTTGTATTCTCTATTCTTGCTATTTTCAACAGTATGTGTCAGATCTGATTTAATTTTTTTTCACCTTTTCTGGGCAACGGAAGTTTTCCCTTTATATGAGTATAAATAAACCCCTTTCAGAGTAATGATGTTTGCATGGAGGGTGTGTTAACCCACAGGAGTGTGAAGCAGGTTTACATTCAGAGAGCAACAATGTGCATCAAGATTATTCCTTCCCTACTCCCCGTATGAGACCTTTTCCTCTTTTGTTTCCATTTGAGCCAGGTGCCAGCTCATTACTCTCAGACACTTAAAATACATCAAGTGCAAGTAATGTATCGCGGGTTTTTTCTTAAATGTTTTTTCAGTTTATCTGTTTTCACTATATTTTAAACCTCTTTTTCCCTTCCAAGACAAATCTTACCCGAATAAATATGAGCACAGCTCTGGTTTTGTATTTACTTACACCTTACTCTGTAGCGAGCACCTATCTCAGGAATGCATTCATGTGTTTTTCTTGTCCTGTTTCCACAGGGGCTGTCTCTTTTCCCAGCCTCAGTGTTTAATGCCATTAAAGATTAATGTTCTCTTAAGTCTAGTGTTCTCAGCTTTGAAAATAAGGGGGCAATTGGGGGTGTCTCTGCATAGTCTTTCCTCTCAAAGAGGCAAGAAAGACGTTCTTATTTCCCTCTATCACGGGTCAGAGGAAGAGGCCAAGGGACAAAGGAAGGAGCTCGACCTGCTCAGAGATTTAAGAGAAGATTACAGAAACAATTACTGCTGATCTCATTTCATACTTCTCATTTTGTGCCTTCTAGGCACAGCCGACAGCAGAGTCAGATCCATCCGATAAAATGTTGAAGCAGCCCACACCCTAAACGAAGCTATTCTGCATTTTATATCTGCTCTGACAGAAGAACTAGGGACATCTTTTCTCCAGGTTGCACTGTAGGGATCTATGTTCTAAGGAATTTTGCAGCAGCTTTGGTGCCCTAAAAGTTATGATGTGACTGACCTTTTACCTTTCATGCCCTCTATGAGATTTCTGTCTCCTTTCCTTTTTGCATAGGGTTATGGTTTTTTATTTCTGTTGAACTGGAGTGGGCTTTGGAGTGGTCAAGTGCACAACCCATTTTACTTCTACTGTGAGCAAAACTCTTTTAACTGTTTAGTCAAGGCATGTCTTCTCCAGAGAAACACCTCATTGCCTGTCTGTTTCATTTTGAAGCCTTGTAGCCATGAAATCTGTTGGGAGAACACAAACAGCTGTGATTACCTGACAGCTCTAGGAAATGGCACAGAGACAAGATAAGGCTGAGATAAAAGTACTGATTGCAGGTGGTGGCTGCAGGCAAATCTTTAAAACTTCTCTGTAACCTTTGGGCTGCAGTGAGCACCAAAGGGGGAATGGCCTGTCAGTCTGTTTTAATAAGCAACAGTGATCTAATACTACTTTTTTTCCCAACTGAGAATCATTAGTTTTGTTAGAACTGGAGTGAGCATGTCTGTAAGTGTGATGCCATTATTCTGCCTTAATGTAGCCACATTTTACACAGCGTATCCTAATAATAATGAGAACCCTTGGCATTGTACATGTATGTCCCTTTCAAGAAGCAGGTCCTGACCTGCAGTCCACACACTCTGCAGGGGGAGCATGGAGAGGTGAACATTGGGAATTTGCACCACTGTGAACAGAATGTCTGTTTGAAGGCATCAGATCTTGGAGTGTTAAACCACAAATTCTGTCTTGCAGCCTTGGTTGGGACAAGCTGCATTTGTGCCTCGTTATTTTGCAATGCAGCTCACTGGGACTACAGGAGACAATTTCAAATGCTTTTTTTAGCAGCAGGAGATGCAGGGAAGTGTTAACTCCTGGGGAACTGCTCCCTGTCTCATCAAGATCTTCTCAGAGTAGGTTTGGATTTTATAAATTTATAATTCCCAGTGTTTCCTTCTTTCTCTCTTCTCTCCGTCTCTTGCTTGTGAATGTATTAGTCCATGTTCAAGGACTTTCACAGGCACTGAGCCAGGATAGTCACAGATCACATTTTCAGATCTTCATTTCCCTTCTCTTCTGCAGCTCATCTCATTGTCTTCCTCATGCTTTTCTACACCCTAGTCTCCGCTTTCCAATTATTTTTTCCCCCAAGATGTTTTACTTATCACAGCTCCAAGACATTTGTTATTCTATTGCAAAGGGCCTTAAGCTCTCTCCCTTTCCCTTTTTTTCCCCTTTCTCTCCTCTTTTCTTCTTATTTCCTCACCAAAATAGCATTCCTCATTAGAGACAATGTACACTACCAGCTACCGAACCTGCTTTTGTGCTTGCGATCATGCCCCAGCACCCTTCTTGCCACAGGTGAGTAGGGGATACAGTTCAGCCCCACAGGATAATCCCACACTGCAAACTCTGCAGGAATATAAGAAAATCCCAGTGTCTTATTCCTGCCATGTAATGGTGGCCAATCTAGTAATGGGATAACTTAAAATACTAAACCACCTGATGATTATGCTATTGTTGTTTTCCTTTTGATGAATGGCATAGTAGAGCTGCAGTGAGATCCAGATAGGAAGGCGAGACCAGAGGTGTGTGACCATCAGGAAGCCTGGTCAAAGCAGTCACAAATTTCAGGCTCTCTGTGCCCTCCTGCCTCTACAGAGCAATGCTGAGCCAACATGATTTTTACCAATTGCGCATAATCACAGCAAAGAGTGGAGCTGTGAAAAATCAGGACTAAATAAAGGACAGCAACTTCTGAACTGACCCTTTCCCACTGCGTATGATGGCGGAAGCAGATCTGTGCTGTGCTCACTTATCCTGTGGCTGGTTTGACTTCACTTGTGTCAAATTCTCCTGATAGAACAGCACCAAGCAGTGACACTAGAGCAGGGATCACTGCTCTCTATCAGTAGCCCAAGTCATTAGTAAGCAGCAGGGGGAAAAACCAAGAAGTTGTGTGGACTCACTTGGATTTGAGAGCCAACCTAGGTAGTATTCACCTTTAAATTCAACTGTCCTAACAAATATCCTCATGAGATTTTTGAACAGGAAAATCAGATATATTACAAAAATAATTGTTTGTTCAAGATTTCTACCAATTCTGGGTAAAATCCCATGAGAACAGTTGTTCCCATTTTTTTTCTGCTTCTCAGTAAGAAAAAAAAACATGTTCTTAAAGCATTACCTCTCTCACCACAGTGGAGTGGTGTACGTGGAAAGTCAATTCTGACATTTCCCAAAATGAAGTTGGTTGGACTGTGTAAGACTATTTTTACCCCTTGCCACACCCACAATGTCTCCTACATGTGGAACAGGCAGCATTCAGTTCTGCTGCCAGACAAAAAGAAACACCTCAGCCCAGAGCTAGTAGGCTGAGACATAGTCATCATGTGAGATGAGGGGTCCTTTGCAGCCTCATCCCCCTCATCAACTCTTATGCCTCTTAACAGGCAAGCAGAGCTGGCGAGTGGTAGCAGCAGGTCCCATCCATACGCCATGGACATGGCTGGAGCCAGACACCCCTAGAGGATGAACCAGACACACCTACAGGATGAGCTTGAGGTGGTTCAAGACTCTTCCTGAGAAACATAACAACTTATGTTAATAATACAATGTGTGAGATCTCTGTTGTGACAACAGGAGAGCAAATTCTGACACCTGAATATTTCTCTGATGGTAAGATTGCAAAAAGACTGTGTGGAAGATCTTGGGCTGCAGGCGGAGGGCCAGCATTACATTATGGCATTCAGGTGGTGTCCTCTCCTCATATCCCATCCCTCTCCTAGTTGCAGATGTATGTTGGCAGATCCTTTAGGCACATTGGAACTGCACTTTTCTCATTGCTAAGATGTGGTCAGACCAAATCAAGGACTTCTGGTTACATTTTACTGCCTCTAAACCTTAAACACATGATTTTAGTAAAGCATAAGCCGCAAGCATCTTTGATGTGGTGAGCAATGGGATCTACACCTCTAAATGCTGAATGGGTGGGGGGCTTATGCACAGCTTCATTCCTCAAACAAAGACTAGGAGCAGCTGCTCTCCTCCAATCCAGCTGTGTTCTCCCACCAGCAGCATCATGCACAAAGCACCAGCCACCACCCTGAGTTGTGGATGCTGGGGATGGAAGGTATTGCCTTCAGTCATGGTGCTGTGCCCCATGGACTTCTGTTTGGACTCAAATACCTACGGCTATGGGACAGGTGTTACATGCTTGTATGGCCATCCTGCTCTGAAATCTGAACACATGGCATTCTCTGGGCACTTTCCCTCAAAGGCAAATCCCAAAATTTGTCACTGAATTTACCAAGCAGCAGTGGGGGGCAAAATGCTTCTGGCAGAGCCGCTATCCAAGGCAGTCCGACAAGATCCATTGTTGAGAGGGCTGTTTGCAACTAGCTCAGCTAACAGAAATTTCAGATTGCTGAGGCATTATGAAACAAAGAGGCATAGTTTATTGTTGATTTTCATAAGGAGGCTAGATATGACCTGGAGTATGCAAATACCTTCTGATGCAGAGAAATAGATTTCAGGACCGTGAAAATGTAAGAGTTGGCAAATTATGCAGCATTATGGAATAATACTCCATTTTTGTGCAAATTGAGGAACAACAGCTGTTAAGCATGTCAGTATTTGGGGAGGCTAATTTTCAGAACAGAGGAATAGAGAGCATCACTGTCACATACACAGAGAAGGAAGGAAGTAAATGCAGGAATGAGCAGGGGAGAGAGCCTCATGTTGTTATCCATAGAAGAATAAAAGCACAAATCCTTGTTTAATCCTTGCAGAGTTATTTAAAATATTAAAAACAGTGTGTCTCAGAGGAGATTTAGAATGGTTACAGAGGATAAGTTGAATTACAAAGTTAACATTTGAGAGTTTTTTGCTTATTTGCAGGAGTAAAGCAAGTACAGTGAATCCCTGCTGCATTGCGACCTCTGCATTACAACCNCTTTGCTGGGGGTGGAGTGAAGGGCGTGGCCTGCATGCATATTAATGACCTGCACGTATTTGCAAGTTTGACATTCTGCGAGACCTTTGACATGACCCATTTCTGGCAAATGCAGGGTTCTTCTTTTTCACTTCTTTTTCACAATCCTGTGTCTGTTTTTTAATTGACAAAAACATACACACCACATACTTATCTTACCAGTATTGCTGTCGTTTAAATCCAGAGGGTGAATCCCGCCTCATAGTACAGTGGTAAGTGTCCCCAACTGGCGTGTGGGAGACCCGGGTTTGATTCCCCCCAGGGAGACAGTGTTAAGAGTTGGACTCGATGATCCTTGTGGGTCCCTTCCAACTCAGAATATTCCGTGATTCTGTGATTCTGTGATTTCTGCCGCTAGTGCTTACCTTGGAGAAGTCCTCAGCCCTGCTTACCTTACCCCTCTGCCAATGCCGAGGAGTCACCCATCTTGCAAATTCTCTTTCAGCCATAACCTCCTTAATTTCTTGCCCTCTCTACCTTTTACCTGCTAAAGTGTAAGCAGCAATCTGACCCTTGTCTCTCCTGCTTCTCAACCCCACTTTCTTATACCCCATTCTCTAGAGTCAAGGAAGGATTGTCTTCTAGATGCATGCTTATTTCTGCCAGTCTTTCCTTTGTCTTCTGGGACTAGTATCCCTCAGGATGCTAATGATCCCTTGTGAGAGACTGAAATGTCAATGGTTAATGACTCAAACAAATGGCCATTTGCAAAAGCAGCAGGTCCTTTGCTGATGATGTGCAAGGTAGCAGCCCAGGTGCAGAAGGGGTGCACACGCACCACTGCAGACTACAAGGTGGGTTTTGAACAGGACAAGGCAGAAGGCCAATAATGAAGGGGCATAATTGGTTCAACTACACAGATGTGAGAGGCAGCTGTCAAGTCTTAAAAGCTGTCATAAACCATCAAAGGCCCTCAAAGTGCTCCCAAACTAATTTCTGAGGCCTTCACAGATTCACAGATTCACAGAATGTTATGAGTTGGAAAGGACCCACAAGGATCATCTAGTCCAACTCACCATCTAACACCTGTACAGTGACCGAACGCACATCCCAGAACGGTAAACACAAACCTAGTTCCCTCACAGACTAACAGGCCACTTTGAGCCAGAAGGGACCCACAGGATCATCCAGTCCTACACCCCCTAGCTAGATCATGTCACTAAGCTCCTCATCGCTTCTTCTCTTAAACACCTCCAGGGACGGCGACTCCACCACCTCCCTGGGCAGACCATTCCAATGAGAGATCACTCTCTCTGTGAATAACCGCTTCCTAACATTAAGTTTAAACCTCCCCAGGCGTAGCTTGAGGCCGTGCCCTCTCGTTCTGGTGTTGTCAGCCTGAAGGAAGAGGTCCACACCCACCTGNAAGGGCCCTCCTACCCTCTGGCAGTTCAACATTTGCCCCTAGCTTGGTATCATCTGCAAACTTGCTGATGATGGATTCAATTCCCTCATCCATATCATCAATAAAGATGTTGAACAGTACTGGGCCCAACACTGACCCCTGTGGGACTCCACCGGTGACTGGCTGCCAGCCGGATGTTGCACCATTCACCAGCACCCTCTGAGCTCGCCCTTCTAACCAGTTTGTAACCCAGTATAAAATGTTCCTTTCCAGCCCAAGCTTTACAAGTTTCTCCTGAAGCTTATTGTGGGAAACCGTGTCAAAGGCTTTGCTAAGGTCCAAGTACACAACATCCACAGCCTTTTTGTCATCAGCCAGTGGAGTCACTGGATCGTAAACGGAGATCAGGTTGGACAGGCAGGATCTGCCTTTCTACCAGATGACTGCAAATGAATCACAGTGTAACATCAAACACTCCGACGGGAGGTACCTCGGTGTTCCCACTTGAACTTGAATGAATATTATTTCACTGAAAGTTGTGTTTCATGGTCTTCCCCCACTCCTGACAGATCAAGACTGCGACCATCACCAAAATAGCAATAATCAAGTTTCATCACTGGATATATCTTTCTAGTCTTATCCTTTCCTTATTTTTCTTTCTTTTCTTAAGTGTTATTTGTATGCTTTTATATTGTTATATTTCTAAAGATAATAACAAAATGGCTACATACATCTTTTCCATTGCAACCAAATTGTTCCAAAACAATCTCAACATATATATATATATATATATTTGTAAACACTGGTCATTTAGTATGATTTCACTCTAATCCACCCCAAGGGGTTTATTCTTATCAAGAACCTCAGTTACCCTTTCTTCAGCAGACTGTTATAACACCCCTAAAACATCTTTACTTGTCCTGTTTCATTTACTCATATTCATGTTGACAAACCTCAAATCAGTCCACCATAATCTTACCTCATATTAAGGTGAACCTTGAGCAACTGGCTCTAGGAGGACTGCTTAGGAAGAAGGGCTGGACAATAAAGCACTTCAATTTAGTGTGACACTTCAGCAGCTGAAATATTTGTCTTCAGCACCAGAATGTATTCAGTTTTACTGTGTAAGCTGGCTCAGAAGGAGAGAGTCTTCTGCCAGCCCTGGAGGACAGACACTGTGGACCATTTGACTCCAGTGTTCTAAGCTTAGGGAGCTCTGTAAGATGCCTATCCACAGCTAAGGGTTAGGGAGTCCCACCCCAGGACAGGTAGTGGAAAGTGGGATTTAAGTGTTTTTTATAAGAGGGTGTATTGGGTCTGTCTGAGCCCATAGCAGCCCTCACAATGCTGTGTTTTGGAAGGATGTGGATAACACACAAGTGTTTTGACTACAGCAGAACACACTGTCCCTTCCCCCTAACTGAGGATGAGATTCTGGGAGGGCACACGAGCAGGCCAGCTGACCCAGACTGACCAAAGGGATATTCCATACCATATGATGTCAGTTCAGATATAAAAGCTGAGGAAGGGAGCAAGAATGAGGGGCATTCATTGTTCTGGATGACTGCTTCCCGAGACGCTTAGGTGTCCTACTTCTCTGGATGTGGATACTTCTGCAGATCACAGAATCACAGAATCACAGAATCAGTAAGGTTGGAAAAGACCATAGAGATCATCAAGTCCAACCTATCACCTATTACCTAACTTAGCCAAACCTGTTACCTAACCTGTTGCCATCATGGGGAAGTAGAGATTAGTTCTTTTGCTTTGCTTCGGCGCGGGCTTTTGCTTTGCTTCATTTGTGCTATATTAAACTGCCTTATTCCAAACCACTTTTTGTATATCATCTTATTATCAGGACTGAGCAACCATTCAGGCCCCTGGCATCCAGCCAGGGTAAAACCCGTTACAGAGGGCAATTTGAAATGTTCTGCATGTAGCTGAGACTTTTCCAGGCTGGCAGATACTGCACTGCGTGACCATGCCCTGCTGGTGTAGATACTGTATTTGAGGAAACAGATTCCTGAACGTCTCAAATATCACTAGAAACCTCTGTTTTTACAACCGAACACTCAGTTGAGCCCTGAGAGCAAATTGTCCTCCCAGATGTTGAGGATGTCTAAGCATAAATGCTTGCATTATTCTAGATGATCCAAGTGACTTGAGATACTTGTTTAGGCTGGTGGATATGGCAGCAAGACTGTGAGGTCACTGCTGGGATGCTAGCCAAGTGCCTACAGCATTGCAAATGGTACTTGCTGTCTCTGTTTAGGCAACTGAATCACTCTAAATGTGACTGTGCCAGAGAGAACTGAATCACTCTTTGTGCTCCACTGTACCTCCTGACTAGACTCTCCTTGAGTGTAATACAAGTTTAAACATGCAGCTTAAATGGCGGCTCCTTGATTTAGTCTGGACCTGAATACTGTCCGCAGAGCTGACAATCTAAATGCAGCCCTGTGTTTGATATTTTTTTTTAATCCCGTAGAGCATTTAGCACACTTAGAGAGTTAAAAGTCTTAATAATGATGGCAGTGTAACAATACTAATGTAATAACATCATTATTCTTATTCTCATTTGGTGAGAATAAAGTCCTATTGGTTCTTCTATTTCTATGGCTCTGTAGTGAACAGAGGCTGAAGTTCATTTGCCCTCCAAAGTTTATCTGTAATTACATTATATTCTACACTGAAGTGGCATTTAAAATATCTACTTATAAAAATGACATATCGTTCACATTAAGAAATAAAAAATACCCACTAGCAGAGATAGGAACTAGAAGATGCTGACTGCAACCCCTTTGGAGCAATGAAAGTTCAGAGTCCTATTTGGAACAAAGCCAGTTTGTTTTCTCCCCTTCACCTAGCACCTTCAGACACAGAGGCATTTTGCATAATGCCATGTTACCCAGTCTTGGCTGTCTGAGCCTCTGTGTTCTTGGCTGTTTGGTACTGTTCTGGCATTGTTTTTGCTAAGGCTTGGCCAACAGCACTCTTTGGCTGGGATTTGCTAGCAGAGCTGCCTCTGAAAGCCAGGGAGCGTGGAGAATCTGGCTCCATCTGTCCTCATGGTTAGACTGACAAGAGTTGCTCCTGTAGGAGGACTAACTGAAATTTTGTTTCTCCAATTCATTCTCTGCCAGCTCTCATTTTTCATGTTCTATCTGTGCTATAACTTTGTTGATGCAGCAGGTTCTTTTTAAATAAAAAGAGAAAACTACCCTTTCCTGTTTGTTTTGTGTTTGATAACGTCTTGGTGAATTGATTCTGCCTATGCCATCCTTCAGAGAAACTGGATTCGACAGATCTGCTATAATACCAGAGGACCAGATGTTAGAGAAGGCCTCATCCTCAAGGCAACCTCAACCTCAACCTCAACCCTTCTCCGTGCAGGCAGGACTAGTCACTCAAAAGTTCAACTTCAAACCCAAGCAACTGATCACATGGCAGGAAATGAGTTCTTCCTTCAAAATTGAGGGTGGGAGTGGGTTGATTTATTTTTTAAGGACACACTGGCATCCCCCCAAAATGCCAGAAATTTATATCTGCCAGTGTTACAGCCAGTGCATTTACCTGTTAATGTTTCTCACTGTTTTATTTGTGGTTGTGGAGTGGGAAGGGGGTTATTTTACACGTCTACAATGTGACATTGCAATACAGCAAATCCTTGCAGCCTGAGACATGAAAGGATAAAGAGGACAAAGTCATGTTTGCCTGTTTGAAAATGTAAAACTTTTCATGGACAAAGAGCAAGCTCCAGCAGTGGGTAGCTGTTCAGCACTCTATATACTCAAGTAAATCTGAATGTGTTCATGTAGTTCAGCCAGAGGCCTCAGACAACTAATATTCTTCTAGAGTTGCCCACAGTCACACGGAATTTCTTGGCAAATTTTGGTTCTTAGTGGGATTTTAAAGATTCTGGTGCAGCAGCCTGCTCTGGTTGCGCAGCTGATGGAGGTGGCAGGACAGGGCTCTGTCCCAGATTTGGCAAAGTGACATTGAGCATGCAGGAAGGTTTCCAGGTATGTTGCAAATGTGCAAGCAGATTTTACTCTCCTCTGCTGTAGAGTGAAATATCTCCTGCTCTTCTCCCTGTTCTGCCCTTACCAGGTGAAGGGACAAGGGAGACCTGGCTGCATGGTGAAATGGATGCAAGAGGTGAAAAAATGGCACTGGGGTGGTGGAGACAAGTTACAGTCAGGTGGGGTCCAACTGCCAAGGATGAGGAGGTGTCGGAGGAGGTGAAGAGGTATGGAGCTGGAAAGGGGCAGAAGTATTCAGCTGGTGGATATAAGAGAGAATTGTTAAACTGGTTGCAGAAAGGACAGTTGCACTGTCAGGGAGATTGGATGTGGCAGAGCTGATTCTAAGGACGGCAGATACAGACAGCAGTGACCAGATCAACCAGGCAGAGAAGAAGCCGCAGAGAAGAAGCCACATAGAAGAGACAACAAGAGACAGGAATACAAAGGTGGGGAAGGGTGAAGTGGTATGTGTGGAACAGGGAAAAATTCAGATATGAGAAATAAAAAAAGCAAGGAATTGATAGGGAAAGATGGAAAGAAGAAAGATGAAACTGTAGATGCATTTCACAATGTTTCTGAGTGACTTCAGGAAGTTTGTGGTGTGTCTCCTCCTACATCCAGCACTGGCCGTGCCTCTGAGCTAGCAGACACACTGGGGACAAATAACCAGCAGGATGCACCTTTTTTTGGTGCAACATCAGCCATTGTGTTTGTCTGGACACAAGTAATTCACTCTCCAACAACATCCTCTACCACAGTCTCATCAGTCCCCCTGTCAGGTTTATGCTTATGCAGTGTACAACATCCCTCCAAAACATCAGCATCTCCATTTCAAGCATGTATTAGCAAAAACATGGATCTAGTCAAGAGATTAGTGGAATATTTGATTTACTAAAAAGGTATAACAACTCTTGGTGCTTTCATATTAAGCTTCAGGGTCTGTATTTTAAACTAAAGAGGAACACCAGAACAGTTTTCATTAATAAAATACCAGTGTATATGGGTTGCTACTGGCAAGGAGAGAAACGACTATGCAGGAGATATGCTTTTATTTTTTTATGTACTTATACTGAAATTGACCTGACAGCTTCTAGCTATTCCTTGGTGACAGATTTCAAACTATTCAAACAGATTATTTTCAGCTCTAGGATTTTTCTTTGGAAGGTTATGCAAATTTTTTCCACAATATTTAGCATGTCTAAGGCTGTCTAACAGCTCCGAGCCTTTCTTGTAAAATACACATGCACAAAAATGTAACAAGAATGTGTTTTGGCAATAAGCTTAAATCTCAAAGAAATGTTCCAGAACCTTGATTAATTAAAGACAACCCAAGTGTTACCTCCAGCCTTCACTGGTACATCATTAAGCAGCCTAATTAATACCAGGACATACTGAAACAAGAGAGGTATTTTGGATTTTCAGTTACTAAGGGAAACCTAAGTGCTGTCTGTTAAATGCTTTGGCCTCCTTTTCTTGTAGAAAATGTGCTTTATAACTTCCCCATATGCTCCTGCTGTTCTCTCCCTGATGGATGTTGCTATGGAAGCAAACTGGAGAAAAAACATCAAGCCGCTAATAATGTTTCTGCAAATGATTGCACAGGTGGAGCTGAAAAGTACAGATGACACCAGTTAGTTAAGCAGGAGATTTGAGCTGCAGCAACAGTTTTAGGCCAAGAATCAAAACACTGACATTTTACTTCATTTTCTCTTTACATTGATTTAGTGAAATTCCAGATTTCTGCAGGCTGTTGAGGGTTATTTTACCATTTATTGATTAAATTTATTTAGGAAGCTTCATAGATGCCCTGAAACACTGAATAAAATAGATGGAGGTTTAGAAGGAGGAGAGAGGGCTGGGTACACTCCTAGTGGGTGTGATAGTCCTGGAGAACATAGGTCTCTTGAGGCTATGGGATAAAGAACTTCTGTCTTTCACTCAAATGAAAAGTGTTCCCTAGTTCCATATTGTATCTGAATAGTCTTACAGCAACAGGGGAGGATGCACATACTGGATGTAGGAGGGACAAACCTGTAGCATGACTTCCATATACTTCTTTAGAGGAGTATAAACCTTTTGATATAAAGTACACTTAAGAACTGTATGTAAGTGAGGATATGCATCAGCATGTTGACACAGAGCAAACAGGTAAGTACTGAAAATGAGAATACAGAGAGCCAAGGAGGGAGAGTGATACTGCTCACACCTGACATCTCTGCAGGCTCCTGGCCAAGGACAGCCAGGTTGGCAGCGTGTCTCTAGGGCACAGAATAGGAAGTTACTCTGTGTATTGCTTGCATGCTTTTCAGTCATGTTGGCTGCTTCTCTCCCTGACTCTGTGATGCTCAACTTTTCTTTAGCTTTTCTAAATGCTAAAATCCCCTTAAATCTGACTCATGCTGCCTGGTCCTGTGTCCAGGCATCCACCCCTCTCTTCTAACAGCTTACAGCAGTGGCTTCTTCCCCAGACCCCTATAGACACATTTTAAAGTGCAGCTGCACCACATGAAAGGGGGAAGGGGATGGCACCAAAGCCTCTCAGAAGGGCATAATGGATGGTGTACCTGCTACGAAGATGAACCTACGAACCCAGCTGAGGTGTGTGTATTTTAATGCACGAAGTATGGGCAATAAGAAGGATGAGTTGGAAGCTTTGGTACACCTGGAAAGATATGACATAATTGCCATCACTGACACGTGATGGGATGAGTCATATAACTGAGGTGTTGAGTTGGAGGGGTATACTCTATTTAGGAGAGACAGAAAAGGTAGAAGGGGTGGTGGAGTGGCCCTGTACATAGCCAAAGCATTGGATGTCAGGGAACTTGAGATCAAGGACAACAGAGTTGAGAGCTTATGGGTCCAGATCTCAGGGTTAGCTAACAAGATTGACACTGTGATTGGAGTGTGCTACAGGCCACCCAATCAGGATGAAGATGTTGATCAAATCTTCTATAAACAGTTGGTAGACATTTCAAGATCACCCTCCCTAATTCTCCTAGGGGACTTCAATCTCCCAGATATTTGCTGGGAACTCAGCACAACAGAGAGGAGGCAGTCCAGAAGGTTTGTTGAGTGTGTAGAGGACTGCTTCTTGCCACAATTGGTTGGTGAGCCTACCAGGGGTAAGGCTTTTCTTGATCTGCTCTTTACTAATAAGGAGGACCTGGTGGGAGATGTGGTTGTGGGAGGCTTTCTGGGAGGCAGTGATCATGAAATGATTAAGTTTTCAATAAATAGTGCAATAA
>WEKX01017669.1:0-65957 GCA_013390025.1 Pitta sordida
ATATTCTGTGAAACTGTGAATCTGTGATATTCAAGATCTCCCCATCTCTCCAGAGAGAATCTGAGGTTGTAGGATAATTCATTCCCATTTGTTTTATTTTTATTTCTCTGAGTTTTCATCTGTTTTTTGGGTTTTATCTATAGATGAACTTCAAAAAAGAGGCTTTAAATAGAGCTCTTCTCATTTTCCTTTACAGGCATCTCCCCAGAACATTTCTGCACTGAAGTTTCTGCAATACCTGCAGCTTACATAGTTTCAAATGAGCCCAGGTACACCAAGAAAAGGTAAGGAGATAGGAGAAAATCTGCTTTCTTGGGCACTTCAATCTCTGGCCTTTCCTTGGCATGTGCCACTCCAGTTGTTCCCAGTGTGTTGGTTTGAAGCTGCTAAAGGGTTCCAGGCAGAAACCTTTGCTGTGTGACACTGAACACAGCGCAGCAGCTCAGCCTGGCAAGGGCTGGGGACCTGAAGCACCACTTGCTGCTGCTTGATCCCCCAGCCCCAGGACCGAGATCCACTCCTCTGGAGGTGAAGTGTGTCATGACCACGTAGGTGGATACAGGGCTGAGCTTCACCAGCCCATCAGGTGCTCAGGATTTCTGTTTTTCATGGAAAATGAAATAACAACATGCTTTACTAGCTGTCTACTATCAAGGAGCTATAAAGTGTTCCTCTATGCTTTTGTACAAATGAGGATCTAAAAAAAAAGAAGCAGGTTCAGTATATTAAATTCTGTATGCTTCAAGCAACACAATCAGCTAAAACACAGAATTTTGTATCCAGTCTCCTGAAAAGTTCTATGCAAAGTGGAATGCTGTAATACCTGTTGTCTTAATTTTTCAGCTCTTAACAGCAATAATAACCATGGTACGTGGTATTTCTTGGGAATCCATTACCAGCTGATGTCCTTTCTGAAAGATGTAAAGCGGCTTCATTTTACTGTGACCATCAGACCTTAAGACAAGCTTGGTGAGTTTATTATTTTCATTTGCAACTCTGTATTTTTTGCTGTGTGTTTTCAATAACAAGTTTCTCCCAAGGACTTTGAATTTCAATTGCAAATGAAATATTGACAATGCTTTTATATGTATATTCTAACACTTATCAGTGAGACATTATATGGGCCATTTCCCAGCAATAACAACATAATAAAGCTTGGCAGGATTCTTTTTTTTTTGCTATCTGCAGGCTAGATTATCTTTATTTTAAATTGATAACAGGGCCAGGTGGCTGTTTATAAGGGCAAGATATGAATTGCAAGCATATGTTTCCAAGGCAATGTCAGCTAGTGGCTGTTCAAGCATAAATTGCTTCTTATTACCACTTTTGACAGAAGGGACATGGTCCAGTTCATCTCTGAGGGAACAAAATGTGGCGGGACACTTCCGTCATTACTCTTTTCACAGTTTCCAGTAAAAAAAAGGGGATATTTGCTCCATCATTACACCCCTAATGGCTGTAGCAGCGAGCAATTTCATTGTGTTGTTGAACAAAGATTAAGAATCATCTCCCATACTGTTACATAGTATTCCCATAGAGGGCTACTTACTTGGTGTGGAAGATGTGAGGAGGAATTACCGAGTTAGTAATATGGCTTACAGGATGAAAAAGTGAATTGATGCTTTGGTCACATCTTTGCCTCATAGCAGGGTTTGAATTGCTTTTCCTAGAATGGGAATAGATTGAAATAGGGAGGGGCTTGGTCCTTGAAGTCTTATCTTTTTTTTAATCTTTTTTTTAAGCTTATGTCTTTTGTACTTTGCAAGAGCAATGTTATTCAAGGGCTGTTCAGTACAGTGTGGTGGAACAAGCTTTTTTAAGTCCACTACTCCAAGCTTTGTTCTCCATCTCCACCGTCTTCTTTTTAGGAACCTCATACTCTATATTCAACATTCCTTCTTTTCTTCCATCTACAATTAAACCTAGAAATCTCTGCTGTGGGATCCATTGCCCAAAATAAAAGTGTGTTATTAAACCACCAGCATGTCACTGATGCCATGTTTTTTCATTAATATAAATTTACCTCATCAACAATCACATTCTTCCTGTCAGATGCTGGCATAAGTCTAGAGTATACACAGAACTGAAGCAAATTTTAAGACCAACCCACAGCAGAGATTTTATCTTTCAATATTAGTTATGTAATGAGGTACCACATTCTCTACATTCTTTTCACACTATTCTGTTCACCCCATCAGTGCACTGTAAACTAGCATACAAATTATTTTATCAGTGTTTCTTATTTTCCAAAGGTGGAGGTCTGTTGACGTTCACATATTAATTGGTTGGCTTTGTTCCAATAAAAGCAAACTGCAGGAGGAGAGGCGGTAGGACTTCAGCCATTAGATTGTTTCATAATTTAACAGGTGACATATGTTTAGTGCTCTATAGTTTTGATGAGGTCTTAAGCTGTCAATGAGAATTCTTTCAATGCTATCAATGAGAATTCTTTAACTACAGGCGCCTAACTCTGTATGATTTAAAGCCCTTTAGCAGCACAGCAAATAGATTACAATGGAAATACTAGACAAATACGAAAGATGAGTGTTGGTTTGACCATGGAGAATTGACCACACCTGCTGACCACACAGATGATGTGCCAAGGACAAGCTCAGAAAGCTGATATCTGGAATTTGTAGTGCAGTGACACATTTAAGATTAATGTCTCACAAATTGCTAAAATAAACTAGCAAGGCTGTACAGCACTGTATTTTATATGAAAAAGTATGGCATAGCTTTATGCAAATTAGGATACGGTAAGTTATCATAATCAGTTGTCAGCTCACTTTAAAACAGCCCTGTTTAATATTTTCAATTCTTTTATAAGATTTTTCAACTTTTTCAATTTTTTATAAGTTAAAATTTTGTTAGTTGTAAAAAATAGTACAAATCTGCAGAGATTTATTACTTTCATGTACTAAAGTTGCATATATATGCATGGGGAGGATATATATATTGGCAGTAACAACTGGTGCAGAGTTGCCTAGAAACTGAATCTGTATGAGATGGAATTCTGGCAAGTTAGATTCCTAGGAACTTGGGCAGCTAATAATTTGAAATATTTCTTCTCAAAATCTGGATCTATTAAGTTCTATCTTATCCTGGAACTAAAGAAATTTCCTAGATACCCCAGAGGTCTGCTGCCATTCAGAAACAGAATTACCTCTGTTTTGCTCATGCTCAATTGCTTGGTATCTGTGCAATTTCCAAACTGCAGTAGGGTTCAGGAAAAAAACGTGTCGTGGTTTGACCCTGGCTGGATGCCAGAGACTCATCCACAACCTCTCTTGGAGAAAAAAACTGGGAAAAAGGTTTATCACAGGAAAACAAGGCAAGTTACAAGTGAGGAATATAAAGGATTTATTTATTAACTAACAAGATCAGAGCTTAATGTGAGAAGTATCATTTTTAAGGCAACCTTTTCTCCCCACTCCTCCTTCTCNGCTGGCCATCTACTTTTCTGTTACTATTTTCTTTCCTGTCTCAAATATGTTATTCACAGAGGTGTCTCTATCTGCTTGACCTTGATCTCCATGGCAGTGGCAGAGGCCCAGGCAGGAGCTGTTAACCCCCGTCGCTACCAGAGGAAAAAAACAAACCAGGACAAAAGAGTATTTTATGTGTTGGGTACTGCCTAATCCACATCTCATATGCTCAACACCAGTTCTTCTGGTGTTCTTCTTCTACCTCATTTGGACTACAGAGGAAAATAGTTTCCACTGGTGAAGTGAGAGATTTGTAAAATGACTTTCCTACATATCAGATAGAGGAAGGACTGGAAGATAGATTGTTCATAACACACATTTGTGAGTATTAATTGATCACTTGCTATTTGTGGGGGTGTTTTTAAGAGGGAAGACAGGCCATGCTGAGCACTTCTAACCGCAAGATGAAGTTCAGAGCTGTGAATGGAAGTGGATTTAAGTAACTGCACTACTTCTAAAGGGGATCCTAAACATATCTCCTCCTTTGGTATTTTCCCTTAGCTAGGTCAGGCAGCTGATATTAAACATCTCTTTAAACGCTGAACACTGAGCCTAAAGGTGTTACCTTGCAGCTGGAAATTCTGCTGGTAGAAAGACACTGTAGTTAGGGATCGTGACAGTGAAGTGCAAATGGAAAGTAGAAAATGTCCCATGCCTAAGAGACCACATTATAAATGGAGAAAACAGAGAAAAGCTGTGAAGCAGAGATATTTCTATCTGACAGGTGAGGGACTGATAGGTTGTCTTGCTGAGGTTTATAAAACAAACCTTATCTAGGATCAAACATCCTATAATAGAAGACATCAGAAACAGAATGATTTTAACAGAGGATATTCACAAGATCATAATATTTATTCCTGGAAAACCAGAGGAACAAAAACTCTGGTTTCTTATTTTCTTGAATATGTTGTCCCTTTGAGAATTTTGTGTATATATACAGGTTTTTCCAAGATCCATCTCTGGCCAAGAGAATATCAACTGCACTCTGCAACTGCAAAGAAGACCAGAAGCTCATGGAAACATTGAGCATAACACACAGCTAGAAAATTATATTAAGGTAAGGAAAGTGCATCATATACAGGGATGGGAAGAAAAGTTCAGAATTCTGATTTTCAGGTCAGACTATCTGGAAGATATCATGCTTCCCTAATTCACAAAAGTACCTCTTTTTTTCACAAGAGCCACTGGTAGTCATATGACATTTTTGCTTTTGCAAAATAAGAAACTATTTTTACAATATGACCTGGAATGACTGAAAGTTACTTTACATTTTTATACATTTTGTTTGTGCTCACAAATCTGGAGTTATCTGTTAGTTCTAGATTATATTTTCTACGACTTGGGTTCCTATTGTTACAAAAGAAAAAGAAATTGCTGGAGTCTTAAAATTGATCTCAGTACTTGCATAACAAACGTGAGCACAACTAAAACAGCTCATTTGTGGCCTTAGTATCCAGTCTCCACTTCAACAGTGTCATTTAACAAACATGACACTATATAAAGGGGACTTGTGTGAACTATGTTTTCATTTCACTTTTTGAAGCAGAAGGGTAAGTTGAATTTCCTTTTCATAAATCACAAGGAATTTCACGTAGAGGGCAAACACATTTCTTTTGATATCTGTGATCATATTTACAATTTAAAATTAAATTTTCCTTCATTAGTAGTTTTTTTACTTTGCTTACATGAGCAATTTTAGTAGATGAGGAGATGCCTGAAGGACAGTAGATAGTAATGACTGATGAAGGTTATTAAAACTGGAATAAAACCGATGAGCTGGGGCTTTTTTCATTTTGCAACATAACTGATCAGGACTTTGACTCTGCATCATAATCCAATTGTGAGCTGGATGCAGTAGTCATTCAAATGTAATTCTCTGAATGATCATAATCAGGCAAAGGGTACATGTTGTAATTGCATTTCCTTATCTCGGGGATATAAGTATTCCTAGTCACCTAATGTAGGTTTCAGTTAGAGACTTTAACAAACTGCTCTCTCAGTCACTGGCTACCCTTCAGTATAGTAAACAGTGAACTGCTCAAGACACTTCAGATTCACCACACAGAAGTCAGTAGCAGTTTTAATACTGCATATATGTTACCTCTCTTGAAGGTGGAAATTCTTGATCCTGAGGAATAGATACTGCTACTAATTAAATTGATCCTATGTGAGACTAATTAATTACGTAACTGAGTATTCTTATGTTCAAGGGTATGTCCCACTGAATTGACTTTGATGAGACAATCCCCTAGAAAAAAAAGTTTGTGCTAACGCAGATTAAGTATAATCTGAAAAGTCTTTTTTGACAGTATCAATCTGAAAGACATAAACAAATCCTTTTTTTAAAAGCTCAGCTGATTTAATGTATGGTAATAAACCAGTACTTTGATTCTGCTTTGAAATAAATACTTTGAAACAAGTACCTTGTTATAACTGATAAACTCAAGTGTTAATCTTGCAGCATTCAAGCCAACAAGGTTTTATTTTCAATCTTGAGTGGACCTGAATTTAGAACATATTATGTGTCAATTCTGATTGAAGGATAGACGTTTTTAAGAGGGAGTAGTACAAGATCCTCTCTAGTTCATATCAATAGAAAAGTGAAGTCATGGCTATTATGTTAGGTGTTTTGTAAGAGAGTCAACCCATGAGGATCACCTCATTAGAAATGGATACGCATCCTGGCCTCTTTGTAGCTCTTATTATTTTAACTGAATGATGTTGATAAATATATTCATAGCATAGTAACTTATGGTCCTTCAGTTCAGGTTTCATAACTGCACAGCGCACCCACTTGCTGTGTTGTAAACCCATGATGTATAATTGGAATGCTTTTTAGTCATGCTATCTCAGCACTGAGATTATAACCCTACTTAATGTTTTATCTGCAAGGATAAAATAAGATGAATAGATCTATTGCCAACCAGCAAAAATGCATTTTCTGCCAGACTAACTAACTCGAGCATTTTCAAGCTTGTGAAATTTTGTTCAAAACAAGACAGGAATGTCAATTGAGCTATAAAATTTTACCCATGTGTGAACAGACTCTCAGTCTGTTTATGTCAAATAAATGTGCTTAAATAGTACTGTGCTTAAAGAGATTGATAACTCGTTCCAAAACATTACAACAACCACTGCAACAGATTACGCCTTTCAGTTTAGTATCATAAGCATCATTGAGTGATTATAGTCCTTACAGCCAACTAGTGGCTTAAGTGTGATCAGTTACATCCAAGCCCATCATTTCTCAAGGATTAATCCAAATAGACAGTGATCGCAAAAGAGATAATTTATCTTCATTACTCCCAAATGTGTGGCCATAATTCTGTAATGGGCATACCAAGATGTATCAGTCTATAAACAGTTTTGTGTATAAGCTACACAATGGTAGCAAAATAAATCTGGGAAATCCCTTACACCTAAACTGTAGACTTTATTTAAACAAGGAAATCATATAAATTTCAAGGAGGTGGATGGAGGGGAAGAGGGGTGGAAGTGTGCAATTATATAAACCCGTGCCTGCAATTTCTTGCAGAACCATTGCCTGACAAGTATGCGCGTTTTCTTACAGTTGGCCTAAGCAAGCATGTTGTCTTACCCATCCAGCATACTCACAGCTGTAGCTGCTTTGTTAGTGACTTGCCATGCAGTGAATAAATGCCCAGGAATTTCTGGTCTACCTGATATCCCTGGAAGAGATGGTCTGAAAGGACTGCCACATGAACCAGGTAAGTAAATTTTCCTTTTTTGCAACAGATCCTGGGAAGGACATGTTCCAGCAAAAAGCAGCTGCGTTAAGCAGAGGAAGGAAAACTGAATGGAGCAAATAGGTAGTTAGGTTTTTTTTTCCTAAAGAGAGGCATCTTCTCTTCTCTGAGGGAAGAGGACACATTATCAATACTTTAAAACATAAATATAACATATAAATATGTCTTTGCAGTGCTTTTTCATTGACCTTCCAAAGGGAATAGTTTTTTTCACAGAAGAAGACTTTTCTTTTTTTAAGTATGAAGACAATATTATCTAATATTTACAAGTGTAATCAAAAAGATTCTGGCATGTTTCTCTAGTGTTCAAAGAGGTCATGTGCAAAAGTAGACTGATAAGGAACACACTTTGCACTGTGTAACTTTCCTTCAATGTAGAAATCATTTTTCTATGTCCACTGACAAGTCTAAACCATTATCAAAATTATTCATAATTCTTTAGTAGGTTAGTATGGGGGGGAGGGGCTGATGGACTGTGAAGTGCAGCATGAGTTTCAGTGTTGTAACTTGGAGATGGAGCAAGATTTTGTGCTTCTATTTTGTTACTTTTTTCCATTGTGAATAAAAAAACATGATCATGGGAGCATTTTAGTGACTTTATTCTACATGTAGGACCTTTATTACCTATGGAAATTGGTACAAAATAAGAATCTACCTTCACAGTCTTTGCAGTACATGGACTGTATCTTACATTATCTCTGCAGAAACCCTCCTCTGCCAGTGTTTATGGCTTCCATTAAAACAAGATTCCACTGTAAAAACAGAAAGCATCCACCCTGCACAAAGAAAATGGCATGGTGCCATAGGAACTGCTCCCTCCTTAAAATCCCTTGTGCCTGTTCACTACCATTTGGTAGAACCAAACAAATCCTCTTCTGCAAGGTCAGTTTCACGGACGCAATAAACAATATGTTTCAACCTAGGAAAAATTTAGTTTCTTCTGTGCAGAAGAGAATTAGAAGCATTTCAGAAGGTTGAAGATTTTTGTTACTTTGCTTTAATATAGATTAACAACAACATGAAAAAATACTGGGAAAATATGTATTTCATTATATGTGATATTAAAAAACATACATTGTATGCTAGTTCTGGAAAATGATTTGTTTTATCAAGGGAAGTGTTCCTATTGAACAACTGAGCCTAGTTTTGCTTGATTATAGAACTTATTTTTATCTGCATAGGTCTACCTGATTCGCTGGACATTGAACGCCACAATGTTTCAGTAAATTTGGAACATCGACTTGTCCGACTTGAAGCTGGTAATTCTTCCCCTTGTAACATTTTCAGCTCACAAGCAGTTCTAAGTGCAACAGCCAGATTTGACTATAGACTCATGAATTGCAGGAACGCATTTTCTCATCCAAAGCAGGGGAAATCAGGACTCTGTTTCCCTGTAGAGTCATAATTCTCTTGGCAACAATAATGCACATTTATTCAGATTTGATTTCTTTGAAAAATATTCCAACTGATGTTGCACTTTCCACGTGGATTCATAGAAGCTCCTCACTCTTGCACTACATTGCTAGTATTTTTATCTATCAGCAACCAGATTGTTGAGGGTGGTAATTGTTTTGTACCGAGAAACAATTCACAGAAAATCATGACTTTGCTATTTCACTCACTCATATATGATGTAAACTGATCTTCTTTAGAAAGCACATGCAACATAACAGGGCTCATAGCATGTGTAGGAAATCTTAGTGAGACATCCCTGTTTTGGGGACAAGGACAGATAGCCATAATCAACAAAACAATTTCCTTAGGGAACAACTAGTGAATTGGTCAAATTTAAAATCTTTTCTACTCTTTGTCATTTACTCTCATTTTTGTCCTATCTTCCTCTTAGCACTTTTTAATTTTTCTCTTCATCTTTGGATTTCTTTCTTTGCTTTTTCATCAATAGGCCATAGAAAATTTAAAAAGCTAACTAGGTTTGTCCTTTTCATGTTTCAGTGCTTGCTTTGAATGGGAAAATAAGAAAAGCAGGAGAGAAAATCTTTGCTAGCAATGGGAAGAAAGTTGATTTTGCATCTGCATTGGAATCCTGTGAAGAGGCTGGAGGAACTCTTGCAACTCCCATGAATGAGGAAGAGAATAAAGCTATTATGGATATTGTGAGACAGTATAACCAATATGCTTACTTGGGCATTAAAGTGAGTGAGACTTCAGGCCAGTTTATCTCTATCACTGGCATGCCTCTGAATTATACCAAGTGGCACCAACATGAGCCTGATGGCAAGGGGAAAGAAAAATGTGTTGAAATGTACACAGATGGGAGTTGGAATGACAAAAAGTGTAACATGCATCGTCTCACAATCTGTGGATTTTAAAGAACGGCCTTTCAGTCACCTCAGAGAATGGAGACAATGAAATATCCTGTGTCTCAGGTTTATGAAGTTTCAGCAAATATTCTGTATCTTAAAATCTAAAATTAATCATATTAGGGTATTGTTTTATCCTGAAGAAAATACCAAATGTAGTAGGTGTGTAGTAGGTGATTAACATAATTAAAATGTGC
Organism: Pitta sordida; assembly: GCA_013390025.1. Lineage (NCBI taxonomy): Eukaryota > Metazoa > Chordata > Aves > Passeriformes > Pittidae > Pitta > Pitta sordida. The sequence goes on from WEKX01017669.1 coordinate 9,771, forward strand.
CTAATATCTGATGTGTTTTTCTTTTGGAGGGTTGGGAATATGTACCTCAGAATTCAACTTTCATGGCAGACTGGCTCTGTGCCTTTCCTAAGATTTGAAGAAAATTCCAAGGTTTGACTTGGGATATTGGAAAAGTCTGAAGTTAAAATTGTCCATGGCTTCATTTTAGAAGCATTTCCAAAAACTTAATATGTGTTTTTTTCTGTAAAAGGGATGCACAGGGATTGGCTTCACTGGAGCAATTATGTTCTCAGATTTTGTCCATCACTTTCCATTATAGTTTGTGTCACATTTAAGCATACACTGACTCATTCTGCATCCACATTTAACTTTTGTTTTATAAAAATATTAACAGTACCAGTTGCAATTAATTCAGAAGCACCTTTTCACAAGGTTATTCAGTTGGAGTAGCTGGTGAGAAGGGTCAGCTTACAAGAGAATGACAAGTAGTAAACTCTCACCTACCTACCTTGCAGTCAGGAAGTCCTGGGCTCATCCATTATCATTTTCACACTACCTGAGCAGGAAAAAAAGGAAGCACTAGAGTTAAATATACATAAATGCTGGATCTCCTCATCTTCCACCCCCCCTCCCCCATTTGCTCTGTGCAGTGAACCCCTAGGAAGCTGGACTTGACTCTGGCCCTGGCCTACACTGATGGGATCTATTCGCATTTTAAGCCCTGTCAAGTAGGACATTTTTTGTGATGGATGATTCATGTTCAGGTTGCATGCAGCACTCCAACTGATCAGAGAGCAGACAAGGATTCTGAAATGGAAAAAGTGCACCCAGTACCCTCCTTTACAAAGTAGCTTGCTTTGAGACCTATGACCATGATACCATTTTAGCGAAAAGTTTCAAATGGGAAGGGAATAGATCATGCCCTGAACAATAATTCTGACTCTTAGTTTACTTGGAGAAAAAGTAAGGTTAAATGAACACCTTTTAATTTTTGCTGGGCTTAGCTCTGGCCAGCTGCACTAAAGTTTCTAAAAAGAGCTGAAGGTGTACTTTAACTAGCTCTTCAATTTTAATTGTTAGCATTTTAGTAAGTAAACCTTGCTAGTGATTTTCGACTCCTAACAACGCAGATTCTTTGTTAGACCAAGGTGATAAACTGTCACAAAAGGCATCATATTAGAGAAAGAGACATTCCCCTCTACTCCCTGAAGAAAACAAAAATTACTGCCAACATGGACTTTTTCTTTCTGAATAAGCATATTCATTTACATAGACTTCCAACTAGTTTTGGAGGATCCAGTTCCTTTAATTAATGAATTATTGATTTCTACCACATCGCTGTTTACAAGATGTCTATAGAAATCTCTTGTTAAAATCCATAATGTGTAAAATCTTACAAATGACTTAACGTATTATCTATATCTAAACAGATTAAGACTTCAAGACACTTGATGGGTTTTTTTAATCCAGTTAAGAAAAATAAGAATATTTTCTTCAGTCAAGAGCTAGTATTTATTACATCAATAAGAAAAATGACTAGGCTGGGTCTGAGAGATCAATTTCTTTCTGCTTTAGCCATTATTATTGAAAAAAAAAAAAAACAAACCCAAACCCAAATCAAGCACATACAATCTGCTTAAAAATAAGAACTCCTCAGATCCAGTCGAAGAACTGCAGCACTTTCCCCTGTTTGGTTCACACTTGACATAAGAGGAAATGAATACAAAGAGGGCACGGCCTCAAGCTACGCCAGGGGAGGTTCAAGCTTAACGTTAGGAAGCGGTTTTTCACAGAGAGAGTAATTGCATATTGGAATGGGCTGCCCAGGGAGGTGGTGGAGTCACCATCCCTGGAGGTGTTTAAGAGAAGACTGGACGAGGAGCTTAGTGACATGGTCTAGCTGGGGGGTGTAGGGCTGGATGACGCTGGGCCCCTTTTGGCTCGGAGTGGCCTGCTAGACTGTGAGGGATCTAGGTTGGTGTTATGCTCTGGGATGTGCTCTCGGTCTCTGTACGGGTGTTAGATGGTGAGTTGGACTAGATGATCCTTGTGGGTCCCTTCCAACTCATAATATTCTGTGATTCTGTGTGATTCTGTGTGAATACAATAATTATTAGAGTATATTTAACAGTAAGATCATAGCCATATGGCTACTTTTTGCAGAGTGAATTCTCTCCAGTCCAGAGTGATAGCCTCTTTTGTAACACTATGATTTAATTAGTTGTTTTAGCTTAGAAATACTATATCAGCAATTCTGAGCTCTTAACAAACCTCGTAACAACCCCTGTCAATCCTTACCATGTGTAAAGAAACTGACCTTTGATTAGAGCAAATGATTTTTCTTTGGCTTCCTGACTTCTGTAGAAATTTGATAAAAAAAAGAAAAAAGCCAAGCCCCATGATTCTTGAGAAAATTGAATTCAAATTCAACCTTTTGTGAACATAACTGACAGGATGTAACATAGGCTGGCAGAGCTACCTTATCTTGTATAAATTATGAGCTGTACCTGTTTTTTTATTATTATGTATTTTAAGGCAAGTTTAAAGAATGATTACATTATTCTTCTGCTCTTTTCCAGGGAAGGGTTGGTTAGCAATATTGTGGTCAGAGGAAACCTGGTAAAGAGACCATGAGATGATAGAGTTTTCAATTGACCGTGTGACAAGAAAGGGCATGAACCAAACCTCCATGCTGGACATGCAGACAGAAGACTTTGGACTGTTTAAGGATTTAATTAGGAGGCTACCATGGGAAACAGCCCTTAGTGACAAGGGGGTCCAGTAAGGCTGGACATACTTTAAGAATGAGCTCCTGAAGGCACAGGGGCAGGTGGTCTCGATGTGCTGAAAGATGAGTTGGAGGGGCAGAAGGCTGGCCTGGATGAGCAAGGAGCTCCTGAATGAATTAGGGGAAAAAAGGAGGAAGTACAGACTTTGCAGGGGGGAATATAGTAACTGGAGATGAGGAAAAGGCAGACATACTTAATACCTTCTTTGCCTTGTTTTTAACAGTAAGACAGATTGCCTGCAGGACAACTGGACTTCTGGATGAAGGGAGTAGGGGTGCAGTATAATCCCCCTGTAATACAGGTAGTTAGAGATTTGCTGAGGGTCTTAGATCCTCACAAGTCCATGGGACCAGATGGGATCCATCCTAGGGGGATGAAAGAACAAGCATCTGGTTGACAACAGAAAGGCCGTGGATGTTGTGTACTTGGACCTTAGCAAAGCCTTTGACACAGTATCACATGGTAAGCTTCAGGAAAAGGTAGTGTACATTCACTTTAGTACAGTGGTAAGTGTCCCCACCTGGCGCGTGGGAGACCCGGGTTCAATTCCCGCCAGGGAGACAGTGTTAAGAGTTGGACTCGATGATCCTTGTGGGTCCCTTCCAACTCAGAATATTCTGTGCTCAATGGAACATCAATGGAACAAGGAGAAAATCTTAGAGCATGGATTGGATAGGAGCATTTTGTGTTGGGTTAGGAATTGGTTGGATGGNCCCTAGGGGGTATGTCTGCAGGAGCTGGGGTTGTTCAGACTGGAGAAGAGGAGGCTCAGAGGTGACCTAATTGCTGTTTACAATTACCTGAGGGGAAGTTGCAGTCGGATAGGTGTAAATCTCTTCTCTCAGGCTCCCAGTACCAGAACAAGAGGACATGGACTTAAGATGTGCCAGGGTAGGTTTAGGCTGGATATTAGGAATCACTTTTTCACAGAGAGAGTGATCTCTCATTGGAATGGTCTGCCCAGGGAGGTGGTGGAATCACCATCCCTGGAGGTGTTTAAGAAAAGACTGGATGAGGAACTCAGTGACATGGCTTAGATGATGGGAGGCTTGGATGGATGGAGCGTGGTGCCCATGGTTCCACACTTGTGAGTTCAATCCCTGGGTGGGCGTTTGCGTGGGAGTTGGACTAGAGTATCCTTCCACCTCAGAATAACCTGTGTACTCAGGTGGAGGGAAAACACCAATAGTTGCTGCTGCAATATCCTAGTAGTATATCTATTTGTAGATTTTCTTTAGAAGAACACTAAGTGCAAATACATGAAAAAATATTTGCCACTGGGAAATCTGTTAGCTGGTTTTGAAACCACACTGAGAAGTGGTAGAAAGACTAATGGCCTTATTACGACTCCTATGAACCACAGGAAAACAATGCTCTTGGGAATATTGTGTAATAGCATAAGAGATGTTGTTTGGACCTCAGAGTATCAGATTACAAGTGATTTTTCATTACCAGAAGTTGAAACATACTGCAATAAAATCATATTTACCTACAGTTATACAAACATACCTGATTTTAAAGAATGGCAGATACAGTATTCTGAGAAATTCTAGTAGCACCTTACGAAATGATAAGGGGACTTGGATTTTATTTCAAGTGCCTGTTAGGAAAGCAGAGTTTAGAAGAATTCAGCTTAAGGGTGATAAGCCAGGTGTGATGCCAAATGAAACCTGGAATGAGACTTTCACCCATCTCTGCCCTTGTGGCTCAGGAGCTAAACAGTACTGTAGAGCAAGCGACCCTTAAACCTTGAGGAGCCTGTAGCAATGGTAAGTATGATAGTAAGGACTTAAATGAAGGAGGACATTAAATAATGGAGGACAACTGCAGAATATAAGGAATAATACTTTCATCTGGTTCATGAAATGAATTTGTTGACTTTTTTCTCCATTAGGACACTATTTTGCTACTAACGACTGCTGAAGTCATGAGACATTGTCTTCTTATCTGCTATAAACACAAACCTTGATTTCTTTCAGTAAAGCTTCAACAAGTGACATATCAGACACATCCAGTGACCTCCATTTGGATCCTTCATGCATAATTTAAGTGGAGCGAGGTGACAGCAGCATTTATGTGCACTGATCACACTGTCTGGAGGTAAAATGAAGACTTTCTGCTCTAAAATGCTGCTTACAATTTAAAAAACCAAACAAACATGATGAAGTCTGCCACATCAGGTGTTTGTGTCTTGATAAATTCTTTGCTTCCTGTTTTTAACGTTTAGCAAAAATAGCCTCATCTCTCCTCTGAGAATGGGAGATGCCAGGTCCTACATGATTTGTGCCCTTCCTGGTATTTCTAGACTTAAGAGAGGACTGTCTGATGACAACTTGGAAGAGAAAAGGAAAGGCAGAAAGCACAGGACAAGGTGCTAACAAGGTAGGGTGGAAGAGAAGAACAGCATACAACCAATATACAGTTGGTTCTCCTATATCGCAGACCTGTGGTCTTAATTGGGGTCGCGAAGCCCGACATCTGTGTTGAATGGTGGCCACACTGCCATCGCTGTTGCTGCCACAGCAGCAGGCCACGTATGTGCAGTTGTGAAAACAGGTCTCCTTCATCAATAAAAAATCATGCCGCTAAGATCTGAAGGCGCAATATGGGGGGGGGGGGGCACAAAGTGCAAGAGGGCCGACTGTAACAGAAAATATGGATGAGGATGGGAACATTTACAAGTTAACAGGTTCACAGGTTATTCTGAGTTGGAAGGGACCCACAGGATCATCTAGTCCAACTCGCAAGGAAACGCCCCCCCCCCAGGGATCGCACCCACAACCCTGGAACCATGGGCACCATGCTCCACCCATCTAAGCCTCCCATCACCTAGGCCATGTCACTGAGTTCCTCATCCAGTCTTTTCTTAAACACCTCCAGGGATGGCAACTCCACCACCTCCCTGGACAGACCATTCCACTGAGAGATCACTCTCACCCATCTCACTGCAACCTCCCATCCGGTAGTTGTAAACAGCAATGAAGTCATCTCTGAGCCTCCTCTTCTCCAGGCTGAACAACCCCAGCTCCAGCAGTCGCTCCCCATAGGGCTTGTTCTCTCTTATCTTGCTCCATCTTATTAATATGGCAATGAAAATTGAGAGAAGAAAAGTTTATAATTTATCAACGCTGCATCAGTTTTTCTCAGAGTCTATCACAAGAAAACTTCTGTCTCCCTCCAGGTTTCCCAGGGCATGAGTCAGCATATAAAGTCCATTAATACAGACCAGAACTTATCCTTTTCTCATACTTGTTTAACTGGTGGTTTCTTCCAGATCCAGTTTAAATTCTAAAGTTGTTCTCACCACAGATTCAAAGGCCCAGGTTTGACCAGTGACCTTTTCTAGGGCTCGTATAGAACCCAGTTTTTCTTGTGTTCTCTGTTTGGTTTTGGTAGGTTTTTTCCCAATAAAAACAATTAGAAATTATCTGCCAGAAGGTTATTAAAAGCATTACATCAAACACTCTAAAGGTAGGAAACTTGAAATTTAACAAGAAACTTTAAACAAAGGTTATTCATGCAAATTTAAAACAGCCCTCTTCTGTCAAGGTATATACAACTGGGTACTGCTTATTTATCTTTCACAGCACTGGTGCCTTTTCTAGGGCCCTTAAACAAAGTTGCAGGGACTAGTCAGGCATCTGTGGGCACCCCAGAGAGAAAAAAGGACTCTCCATCAGTTGTTGAGATAAGAATGAAAGTTCAGGGCACAGGTGCAGAGTGCCTGCAGAGGTGATCCAGTAGCACCCTAGACTAACACGGATACTCTTCATTTTCCCCATCTAGTCTCAAAGCATTTATTCCTCAACTGTTGTTTACTGCAACATCAGAATTGTGGCCTGACACAACAAGGATAATGGAGCCACATCTGCCTTGGTTGAACTGGAGCACAGCCTCAGACAGCTGTCCTAAAAGTCCCCTTTAGACAGAACCAAATCTCAACTGAGAATAAATATAAAATGCTTGGTGAGGCACTTCCATTTCAGAGATGTTCCACATTGTGAGACATCCATACTCACAGGACTAATGTAGAGCAGTTTTTTCCTTCACTCAAAGGTCATTGTTCTGTTGGAGAAAATGGTTATTTATTGCATATAAGCTTCCCCTGGAGTATTCTGTAAAATATTTAGGTAAGTGCTTCTCTAGCTGTCTCGTCTATGTATGTTGCAGATGACCAGTGCCTTTCAGCTTTGCTGCTACAATTGTGAGATCCTCTATAGTTTTGTAACTTGAGTCATTGTCACCAGTAAGCCCTCAGTCTGTAACGAAAATGATGATGCATATAATTTTCAGGTGGATTTATTTTGGCTTATCTTCAGTGGCACTTAAAATTTAACATTTACACAGCCATTCTGTGGAAAGAAGATATTTCAAATATGTATTGAGAAATTGCTCTAGGGTTGGTGTTTTCAAACATATGAAAGTGTTTATGCAAATTTTAAAAGTACCTTCAAGTATTTCCCTTACATTTTACGCACATTTATCTCTTGAAGAAAACAATGCTCCTACCATTCAAGTTGAAGTTCATTAAATTTCCATTCATATGCAAATTCATACCATATGACGTGTTCTTTGTATTTCCTGTAGATAAGAAGATAGATCTCAAGTTACATGCCCTATAAATAAGAAGATTTAATGAGCCTCTCTTCATCTGTAGTGGAGCTGCTAGGTAAGTTGAATGTCTTTAAATAGATGAAGCTGCTGGGTAAGTTGAATGTCTTTAAATAAGTTTCTGTTTAAATTATGTTGAATCTATTAAAATGTATCACAATATTTTCCATTTTAGATTTGTTTATGTCTTAACATTTTTATTAACAATTTCACTTATTTTTATAGACTGTGTCACCTGCAGTGAAGATACATGAGAAAATGGATGTTGCAATGGAAGAAAAGAAATTGTTAATGTTCATTCTCTTAAACCAATTGATTAAAGACAGCACAACCCAGTTTTACCTAAACCAACTTCCTATTGCTAAAACAGCCATGTGTCTATTGCTCTCCTGTAAAACTAAAACTTAAACTATAGCTTTTTGCACGGGGAAAATGGCACATAATGTATCTGTTGTACAAAGCTTTGAAGGAAATGTTTGGGGTTTTTGCTCTGCAGACATTTGTAGAGTAACAGACTGAGCCTTTTGGAAGAACTTTTAAATTGCTCAAAATAAGCTAACTTTGCAACTACATCAATAACATTAATAAAGTTTAACATACATAAAAACTTCACACCCAGGCAGCAAAATTCTGAATTGCTTTTTGTTTTGTTTTAATGCAGAACTCTACACTGGAGAGAAAACCAATCTGTTTTCATTTCGACTTTAAATGATGACATCTCAACTGCTGTTCCACAAAGTCTTAGCAGTAGCGTTTTTCCTGCTCCCACTCTGTGCTCAAGGTAAAGCTGGACTTCTTTCACTGCTAGGTTTCAGGAGTTTAAATGAAGATGGAAGAGATGGAGTTATACCAGGTACCTGAAGTTACCATCTCCATTTCTATCTGCTGCATACCATTTTTATGCTTTGCAAACTTAGTGCTATCTTACATAATCTGATGTGGGTTCTACTGGATAGAAAATAGCCAGATCTTTATTAATTCCTTGTATGAAGTAAGATGTTTAAATATCTCCAATGCAATGACACAGAGGTTCAATTCAGAAAGACGAGGTTATAATTTTCCACAGCACAAGGAACCTGTTGCTAAGTGCTAGGTTGGAGCTGCAAGCAAGAGCTTGAACAGCTTGAAGAATTCTGTCAAGGATTCAGTCCCCTAGACACAGTAAAAAATCAGCTCAGTCTACTCAATAAGACCCAGTGTTTTGTCTGAATTGCCTCAATCACTTAGAGGGAAGACTAACTCAATTTGCTAATTCCAGTTTTCCATAAATATCACTGCTCTGCAAGTAATTTCCAAGAATGCATGCCCTGTCCTTGCAGAGACCAATGTGCGAAGATATCCCTTATTTAAAACACATCAGTAAACTAAAACATGTCAAACAAATATTCTAGAAGTTTGTATTCATTTCACATTATTACCTCTGCTTTATCTTCAAAGCCTGTATAAAACTGTAAAAAAGTGCATAATAGCTGTTTTTGTTCATAGGTTTAGTACCAGTGGATGTTAATGAAATGGGAGACATTAACCAATTAGAACATCGGATTTCCAGACTGGAAGGAGGTATTTTATCTGCATTTACTTTCTGCTGTAACTGGGTTAGTGGGGATAGAAACTATGAGGAAAAAATGGCTTCTTAGGCATTATTTTCTGCAGTTTTATTGTATTCCATTTATGTCTTGTTCACTGGCAAATCATTGCAAGATAACTTTTAAACTGAGGGAGGGGAGGTAAGATTTTCACAATTAGTGGGAGACACCTAGGTAGAACCAGCAAGACAGAAATGTACCAGATTAAAATTCCTGCCTATGCGGAACTGCTCCATGGGCACCTCATGGTCCCAACAGACAAGTAAACTAAACATTGAAAACATACTGAAACAATCACAATCAGATTTCATCTAAGATCCTACTCACTGAAGGACATAACACAAAATTCAAGGATATTTGTATACAGCAAACCATCTCAGAGTCTTAAAGAGAGTCTCAAAGAAAATCATATACCTTTTCCAAATGTAGAATTCCTTGTTTCCTTCCCTCCTTCTCCAACTTCTTTACCATTTCTCCTGTTTCACTCCCTGTGTATTTTGTGTTTCTTCCCTTTATCCTCCTCTCCTAATTTTCAGATTTCTTCTGGCTTTTGGAGCTTGTATTTTTTCCTTTGTTTATTTAATCTTTTATTTCAAGTTCTCCTCTCCTTTACTTTTTCCTGGGTTTAATTTGAAGTTGTGGAGGAAAATATCAGGAGTTAATATTGACAGCAAAGTGACCACAAAGGAATGCATAGAAATTTAACAGCTTTCACCTCATCTTGCAGTTCTCCTCTTGCAGAAGACAATTACAGAATCTGGAGAAAAAATATTTGCTACCAATGGGAAAAGAGGTGATTTCAATACTACACTGCACACATGCAAAGAGGCTGGAGGGTCTATTGCTGCTCCAAGGAACGCAGCTGAGAATGAGGCCATTCTGTACTTCGTGAAAAAGTTTAATTCCTACGCCTACCTGGGGATGAAGGAATCTCTTATTCCCGGCAAATTCCGGTTCCTGAATGGTTTTCCAGTGATCTATACTAACTGGTACCAAAATGAACCTTCTGGCAAAGGGCAGGAGGAATGTGTGGAAATGTACACTGACGGTACTTGGAATGACAGAAAGTGCCACCTGTCTCGCCTTATTGTCTGCCAGTTTTAGTGCTTCCCTTGCTGTTCTCTGGCGAGGTTTTCTGGAATATGTTTCTATGCTTCTCTTCAGCTGTCTCTTCATTTGTAGCTTGTGAACTCAGATAAAGCAGCACGCAAAAATGAAATTCACTCTTTCTGCCCTGTTTTGTCTTTTAAACAAAAGCCAGCTATAAAGACAAAACATTCATAATGAATGCAGTGGTCATTTTGTCTGTGCTGTTATTCATTGCCCATCGAGTCTCTCAATGCTACTGCCTATGGGTCCCTACTGCTCTTAGTCTACTGATTTATTACAAGACAAAAATGCTTTCCAGTCAGCAGGTCTTTAACCTTCATATACCTCAAAAACATTGGCTAGAAATCACCTATCATGAGCCCCTCCAACAACTCCTACTGCCTTTCTAACTCAAAGGAGTAGCAACACAAGAAACCTAAGGTCCTGTGCTACATGGGACGCGCATAAAAGAAAACACACAGGAGTTATACAGGAGATACCATGCCCACGTGGAGTAGTAGAGCCAAGACAAAGCCAATTTTTTGAGGCTAGATAGTAGTGAGATTCAGATGCAACTAATTTTTGGCATCACAGAGCTGTTTGGGGGCTAAGTTTAGCGGATGCCTACACTTATGAATCAGCCTATACTCTGCACTGCTGAGCCTGCACTCTCCAGCTCAACCTAAAGGCTCTGCATAAGCTCCATCACAGGGTACAAAGGCTGGTTGAGAATCTGGGCATGTCACCATATACTCCAAACCAAATACCTGGCCATCCATCACACTCACACTTTGTTAGTTCCAGTTTGGTCATGGAGAGCTGAGCAAGGAAACATCCAGCTCTAAAGACCAGCTCCCCTCGCTCTCTGTGTGATAGGGGGACGGAATAGCCAAAGCATGAAGGTAGCTGAGGAGGGAAGGCATGCTCACAGTCAGTGTGAGCAAGTGGACCAGCAAAGGCATTGCTTGCAGCCTCATAGCTCTGCACATCACTGTAATTCCAGAGCAGAAATTTGGCATGCACAACATTCCTGCACTGGCTTAAATTCAGTTACTGAATTACTTTGAGCACATGGTCTCACCACCTGCTCTGTGAAAAGGCATGGCTCTTCTTGGCCCCCATTCAGCCCTGATTTCATGTCAGGACCTGCAAATCATTCTTGCTGTTATCCTCTGCAAACTAAGCTATTTATCTTACAGGTATTTGCTTAGGATGATTAATACAAGGGTAACATCAAACCAAGACACCTGTCTGCTTGAACAATTTGGTACTTGCGGGTGGCCTACCTCCATAGGTTACTTAATTATTCACTCCAACAATATTCAAATCCATCACAATGCATACTGAATGGGACCATGTTTCCAAGAGATGTAAAGTTTCTCAACACAAGCAAGGATAAAACTTTGCTCACAGAGTCCTCAGTTTATCCATGCATCTGCTCGGCATGTAAGAACATTATATTATATAATGCATAATGTATGTATAATACATTATGTTATGTATAAGCTATTAACTAATGCCTCATTTCTGGACAACATACCCAAAATATAAACTACTGAATCCCTTATCATCTAGGGTCAAGGTAGATTGTTGAATTAACCCAGTTAAAACGGGTATATAGAAAGGAAATGAGGACCCAGGAGTTAATAGGCACTGTTTCATTTTCAAACTCTCTTCTTGCTCACTGAAGTTTTACAGCTCCCTCACCCACGGCCTTCAGCCTTGTGTGACTCCTTTTGGGAAACTAACTCTGCCATGAGCACAAGGAAACAGGATCATGAGCATCACCTCATAAAGCAGTTTTCCACTCATCATATTCCAATAAAGATTAGGAAGTTAACAATTATTAACATCAGTTTGAGAATGAAGTTGAACACATACTCCACAGTATTATCTCAAAATTAGAGCTATTTGCAGATGTCTGAAAGGAAGGGTTTGCCTTCAGTGTTAGTGTAATAATATGTGCCACAGCGGAAATGTTCTATCACCCATCTTCAGGCGATTCCCCTGTGGACTTCCAGGGAAGAGGGTAAAGGACTTTGTGTGTTACTCCACAGCTACAGATGCTAACCTTGTTCACAGAATCACAGAATATTCTGAGTTGGAAGGGACCCACAAGGATCATCGAGTACAACTCTTAACACTGTCTCCCTGGCGGGAATCAAACCCGGGTCTCCCACACGCCAGGTGGGGACACTTACCACTGTACTAAAGTGATTCCAGACACTGGAGCTAATAAGTGAGGACATAAAACTCCAAAGAAAACATTTCTCACCCTACCTGAATCTTCCACCTCCAGTAACCCTGCTGATACCAAGCAGGTCTGGAAAGCGCACTCTTGGCCTGAAAAGCAGATTGGTTCAGCATGTGAGCATCAAATTTATTTCCTAAATCTGAATGCGAGGCCAGTACATTATTTGTAGAAAGCTCAGATTCCCCAAGGATAGAAACCATTTGCTTCAAAGTTGTTCTCTCAAACATTACTGAACTTATTTTGAAAACCTAATTCACCCTATCTTAACCTTAAATGCTAGTTGTGCCTTTTAAGACTGCCACCAGTGCCATGTATTTACCAGTACTTGTGCATGTCCTGGACCACCCAATGTGCTGACAAGCCAAGCTATGATGTTCAGATTTCAGTCAATACAGAACACTGCTTCCAAATGTGAGTGTAATGGCACCACTACCAAGATAGTAAAATTCAAATTGCATTAGTCTGAAAAGTTGGTAAAAAAATAGGATAAACAGGTTTCTTAGAAAGAATCTTAAAAAGGAACTTGGTTGTGGCAAGATGAAATATTAATGTCAAATATCGTGAGAGTTGGAAGTCGCGTGTCAAGTTTTGAGGGTGAAATGTGTTACTGATTCTGTCTTGTATAATGTAAACTATTATTCCTCCATTCCCCAAACAATTGTTCAGAAAACTGTTTTTAATTCCATAAAAATATCTGTCATGTGAAAAATTATTCTTAACAGCTGTTATTTTCTGTGAAAGTACCCTATTTCATATTTTCTGTGTTTTGTAAGACTTTAAAAAGCCTGTTAACAGTTGGGTGGCTTTGTGGTCTAATGAGACATCCCTGATACCTGAAATCAGAAATTTGGTTTCAGTAGGTGAAATCATACACACCTTTCAAGACAGAGAGTTTCACAGACTTCACTATTCTCACCACTGAGGTTTTTCACCCAGATTTCAGTTTGGGTGAAACAAACCTTCTCTTATCAACAGACAGGGCTCCAATGCAGACCTGTGGTAAGGCAGGAGGGCCAGTTCTCAGGGGCTGTGTAATGCCATCTCCACAACAACACGGAGTAGAGCCAGAGCTGGCTTGGCAAAGTCTCTGAAAAGGTTTCTATGTGCCCTTTACTCCATAGGATAGATACTGCAGCAGCCTGAGCATAACTGTGATATTCCAGATATTTAATATTGTAAGTAGAGAGTGGTTGAATACAGAGAGTTGGAAGAGAGTTGGCTGTATGGGCCCCTTGGATCTGCAATAACCTTAGAAGCATCAGCCTTCGTACTCTGAAGGCTGCTTGTGCTGTTCCTAATAATAGTCATCATTCAGAATCTGACTGACTTAATCAGGTTTCTTACTTCTGAGTAAATAGGATAATTTATAAGGAAAGCCCGAGTGATTTCCTGGCAAAAAAAGGGCCATTATTTTCTACTACAAGTGACAGTCTTCTAAAGAATCTTGCGCATGTGTGTTCACTATTCAGTACCACTATTGAGCAAACTGCAGTCAAGGCAGACTGGCTTCATCAGTTCTTTGGAAAAAGTTGTGCCACTTTAAGAGACCAAGTGGGAGGTGATACAGGCACTGCTGTACAAACAAGTACCTGTGCACGCTGCTGCACTCACCTGAGCCCCGGCAGCTGAGGGGACGCTGCCATCGCCCTCCCTCTGGGTTCTGCATGTTGAACACCTTCTCTAAAACACTCTTGCTGCCTGACAGCAGAGGATGGACGCTCAAACAAAGCCACTTAACTTTATTTGCAAGACACCTTGAGGACACTGCAAAGGTAAGACTGGACAGAAAAGACCTGAATACCTAAAGGACCACACAAGCTTTAGAGAAAGGACTTATTTCAGGTAGTTGAGTTGAGAAAGATAAAAAGATTCTACACAACTTCAACTGCTTCCTGGCCTTTCCTCAAAAATAAGGGGGTAGCTAAATTATTTCTGATTTGCTTAAAAGCGTGTCAGTGGGGAAGTTATGAAGAAGAAAATACAGTTGCTACACACAATTTATTGTATGCTAACTAATATAATAGTTTACGAAATGGTTAGAATTATATCTGCAAGTGGAGTGCATAGGGCACCCTTTCATTCTCCTTGTGAAGTTAACAGACCTTCAACTTGGTATAATTCATAAGTGTTTGAAGTCTAAGTATTTCAGAATAAGAAATGTTTGTTTGACTCAGATGTGGTAACTCCTCTCTGCAACACATTCAAGAATCAGAAAGCAAATAGACATGTGCCAGAATGTGCTAAGATAATACATAAAGCCATCTTATTAGACAAAATACAAAAATCAAAATTTACATGTCCAGAAAATGCGATTTATACATACGTTAAATAACAGCTGAGAATGCTCTTACATTTCATTCTAATTACTAATTACATTTCATTCTAATTACAACTTCATTCTAGTAACGTGGGTTTTTTCTGGAAGTGAGGTGAAACTAAAGACATGATCAGCATAATGTCAATAGTACGTTACACTACTTTTACGTTATTAATTATTCTCCATCTTCATCATAACTTTCTAAGATCTTCTCTCATGTTTCACAGAGTTGATTTCTGCACCCAAATTTCATATTGAGTGTATTAAAACACTTTAAGCCAGGTTTGTGACCTGCAGTGATTTTTCTCATAGGAAGCTAAATATACATATTTTACTTAATAATCAGACTATACCTCAGCATGCTTTAAAAAGGCTGAAATCCTTTAAAACAAAAATAGAAAGATTTATAATTAGTGCTTTATTCAATTGTTACTTGTAGGGGAGATATTTATAACAAAAATTCAGTGACGTTTCCTTTAATATTTTAACAATTCTGAGCATTTTCATAAACTCTTAGTTAGAAAGGTTTGACCCTCTAAAGATCAAAGCAACATTATTTAACCTTGCTTAGCTTTTATACAATTTAAATGCAGCCTTTTTCTTAAGATACCAAACTCATTAATTTGCTTTCTGGTTCCTACAAGAGTTTTAAGTGACACTTTTATCTTGCAGTATAGTTACCTCTTGATCATCACCCTCATTTCAAGTCCAGTACTGTGTACATCTAGACATCTAGACCTCTAGACATCTAGGCCTTGGAACTTTTCATGCCCCTACCTTTTGCTACCTCTGCTTATAACACACAGTCACAGAAGTGGCATAGAAATCCACCTTTCTACAGTGGCACAAGGCACACTGTGAACGTTGCAGCAGCAATGACCTCTTCAGAAAACTAGTCATGGGTAATTACTTTTAACTAATAAAAGGAAGTTAGCAGTTAAGTTAAAGAACAAGTACACAGTAGCACTTGTTTTCCCCACTTGAAGGCAAAATATTTAAATAACTGACTGAGTGGAAAATGAAGCAGAACAAGTTCGTTGCTGTTGCAGGCTTATCGCTTTTGACTTGCTCTTCCATTAAAATAATTGTGCCTGGGAGGAGGGTTCAGGAAGTGTTCAGCAGCTCCGGTTGTTCTAAAGCACCTCAAGTCCATCTTTGTATGTTACTGAGAAGCTTTGACACACAGATAATAAAAACTCTCCCCACATCAAAAGTTACAAGCCCCCTTTGTAGAAGATACTGGAATTTCAATAGTAAATCTCTGGCACTATTTGATATACTTAATTAGCATTAGTGGAACTGGTGACTTACTAAAATATGGAAAATTGCAGAATCAGTCTAACATTTCAGATATGTTTTTGTTTTGTATTATGGATTGTGTTTTTTCATCCAATCTTACTGTATTAACCTCCACAAACCAGGGACTGAGTACTGTCACTTGAATACACAGAGACAAGTCTGTGTGTTCCCAAAGTATTCCCAAAAGTTGTAATACAACTACATTGTGTAGAAGTTCTTTTGTAGTGTCTACTCTAGCTTCATACCATTTCAACAATAATAAAAATCCAAGCTTATACTGAATAGGACCCTGCCTTTGTGAGTGGAGAAGGAAATGGGAAGGATTGACTCTCCCTTAAATAGTGATGCTGAATGATACAATGAATAGCCTAGAGCTCTTGTAGAAAACTTGTCTTTCCTGATTGGTCTTTCTTAAAGCTACAGTCATTTTCTTTGATATTGGAATAGTTTTTCTCATTTCCTCCTTCCTCCAACAAGGAATGAAGGAGAGCCTTAACTTAACAGTGATTACTTGACAAGGTGCATGATAGACCTTAGCGCCCATCTTATCTGTTTCAGGGACAGCAGCAAAACCAAGCCACACAATATGTTTCCAGACAGGTATTTGCAAATGGTACTTACTGCTGAAACTCATATGCCATTTGTCATATGATATTTGTCAGTATTTTCTTGCTTACAAGGATATTTGCAGTAGAACTTAATGCTGTTGCCAAGAATTACAAATAGCATTAGAAACAAAAATCTTAGAGCAGGTCACCAAGCACAAAATTAAACACCAAATTCACCTGTTTGGACATTAGTCAAGGGTCTAATTTCCTTGATGTGCTTCTATAAATAATCAGACACACAAGCCTAAAAGCAAGTCACCCTGAGGCATGTTTATGCTTGCTTTGCAAATATTTAGCAGCAACATTTTTACTCAGTAAGAGCAGTTCACAAGTGGGGAATTTGTTCTGTGGCAGGCACTGAGGTTCTCATCTGCCTGAAGTCACCCAACTCCAGACATTAAGTGTCACAGAATTTATACTCTGTTGTGGGAGGTGAAGAAATTGCAGCTTTTCTGTTAGTTGTGAAAATGAGGAAAGGCAAAATTTCTTCTCTGTTTCCAACCGAGTCTTTTGATCTGAAGTACTTTTAGATTGACATTAAGTGCTATAGTTACTAATCAGAATATCCTGCCAGAAACAAGAGAAAATATAATTCTATTCACTGATATGAAACAGGTCTTGTGGACTTTGATCCATTCTGCCTTTTTGTGGCTGCACTTACAAGTTTGCTGGCCTCCCAAATAATTTTTTGCTAGTTAGTCAAAAGTCAAGGCTTCAAATCAAATGGTCAAACAGTTTCTTCTGCCTTTTCTATACTGCAGCAAGTTCTAAGCCAGCAGAGAGTACTAAATACACGTACTACAGAGCAAGTCTTGCTTCCTCTTCTACAGCCCTCTGCAATAGTTGTATCTTTAAGATATAGGAATTCAAAGTGAATCCATGTCAAGATAAGGGGAGCAGTAAAGCAAACAACAACCTAAGAGATTCTTAGATTGCGTTAAATACATGAAGCAGGCGAAGCACGCTGCCTTCATTTTCAGAATTGTACAAGTTTATAATTGTCTTCTCTGGAGAGTTTAGGAGTAGAATTTCAGTTTTTCTCAGAGAGGTTTCTGTCGACTGTTCTAAGATGCAGGCCTCTTCAGTGTCCTTAAAGGTCTTCCATCAACTACAGTGCAGAAAAAACCTCCACTTTAATTTGAATAGCCTTCAGGCAAATATTAAATGAAACATCAGAAATTAAAGGTACAGGCAGGCCTCTTTTTAACTCCCCCCCCTTCCCAAATGCCTTCTTTATTGTGTACTACTATAAGAAGTTATTCATTGCATTCTGCTTAATGCATTCAGCTCTAGTCCTTGCAGACACCCTTAGTCTTCGACCCAGTTGTTAAATTTAGGAGATAACCTAAAGCATCTTTCACTGCAAAATCCCTTGTTGTTTAGAGTCCAGATTTGACATGCTTACACATTCAGTAATGAGGATTTTGCTTAAGATAAAGAAGTTTCTAAACTCCAGTGACAGTATGTATTTATTCTGAAAGAAACATCACTGTCTTGGTATTTCTAGAACTATGTTTTCCTTGACTACTATTTTGATGCATTCATACTCTCCCATAATTAAACCATAGAGGTTCAGAAAGTTGGCAGGGATACTGACTCAAAGAAACCTTAAGACATGAATCACAGAACCACAGAGAACATGAGTGCGAAAAGGTTCTGAAATATGTTGATAAGGAAATTAATATTTTGGAGGTTAACATAAGACTTACCATCTGTTACTAGTCAGCAGCAGCTTTTCTAGTTAAAGCCAATGTAGTCAACAGCTCTGACAGGTGAGCACGGCCCTTGGCAAATGAACCACTGCTCTTTACAGCCTCCAGCTACACACTTATCCACACTCAGACTTCCCAATTGCTTCTGCAATATCATCCTCACCATTATTTTCTGACAGCAGATCATTTCAGCTGCTCAGAAAGACAAAGTCAGACAGAACCCCAGCAATGCTTCCGAGCAAGTTCTTCCCCCACAGATTCATGCAGAGTTGTTTTGTCAAACCTGCGTTTCACTGCCAATAATACAATGGTCAGGACAGTGATTCTATATCCAAGCACAGCATCTTCACAAATGGATGCCGTCCCCGTGGTGCCTCACAATCCAACGTGTGGAGCATACATTGTGTGTTCAAGCACACCTCACCTTCCCCACCTTAAACCATGGCATTTTCTTTCTCAGCAGAGGAAAAGAACAGAGCCTTCCTTCACCCTCAGCATCTTGGCACCTCTATTTCTCACACAATATGTAGTTGTTTATAGACCAGATGAAAATCATTAGAAGTTTTGTGCAAAATTAACTGGTGTGAGCTTCCCTCAGAGCCAGGATTTAAGGAAAAGGGTTATGCTCTGCTCTCACTCTCACCATATGAGGCTGCTAGCAGAGCAGGATGTGCTCTCATTGGAGTTTGTTCTCATAGCCAGATACTGAAAAGGAATCAAAAGAATGGAAAACAGAAATGGGGATTTCCTATGCAAACTATGGCTGAATAAGAGCTTATCCAAACAAAGAAATTGAAACAAACTGAGAGGGGAATGAGGAAGGGAATTAAATTAACTGCAAGAATTGAAATGAAAGCTAGGAAGGGAAGCAAAATAGCAGTGCAGGAGCTTAACAGAAGATGCCTGAGAGAGAAAAAGGCAGGAAAAGGAGACCACAGAGCAAGACAGAAATTCAGCTATTTAAAGGAATTAATTGGCAAAGCAAGCCAAAATAGAGGACAAGAGGCCCACCTCTGATATTCCCTGTGCAGCAGCTGTAGGCAGCAGTGAAGCAGCACAAGGAAGCTCCCCGAGGAAACACATCCCTCTCCCACAGCCTCTCCTGGCTGAGAACAGCCTCATCCTCACCTTCACTGACCAGTCAAGGAGAAGAATATCAATGTCACAGAAAAGGTCAGAATATCACACAGCCTGACAGGCTCCACGGCACAGCACATGTCAGCAGAGCTACAGGTCAGAGCAGAAAAAACAGGCAAAACCATGCAGCCACCTCATAGTTTGGGTAAAAAAAAAAGCATAGCCCACTGCAGGGAACAAACCTGGTGGGCAGCAT
The DNA here is from genome assembly GCA_013390025.1 of Pitta sordida. Classification (NCBI taxonomy): domain Eukaryota; kingdom Metazoa; phylum Chordata; class Aves; order Passeriformes; family Pittidae; genus Pitta; species Pitta sordida. The sequence continues at coordinate 29,330 of WEKX01017669.1, forward strand.
TCCAGCTGGAGCCACCTTCCTGCCACAGGTATGTGGTTTCACTGGTGAGGAGGCAGCAGCTGTGAGCTGTTTGCAAGATTTGTCAGCAATCTAACTGTAAAGTGACACAACAAACAAGAGGAACTCCATTAGGAGATGCCTAATGGATAGCTAGGCTCCATTAAGGAGTATCATGCCCTAAATCCTCCAGGATTTGTTACCTTTTTAATCTTCCTATTCTTTCTAAAGTCTACTTTAGAAGGCAAAAAGTTGGCAGATCAACTTAGTTTTCCTTTCCATTGTGTCCTTTTATTCTCAGCCTTAGCTTTGACACGTGTCAGTGTAATAATCATTTTGTGTAATGATGCTATGAGTGTGGGCAGAGTCCAAATTTTAAAGAGAAGTTGACAGAGGTTTGTCCAAGGGTCAGGAATGGTGCTTCAGGGTGGACATGGTGTTTTACACCAGCATCAGCCACTGCAGCAGAGCCAAAGAGGAAAGGCAGGGTGATTCTCCATGGAGGCTCCTGAGGGAACAGAGAGAGAAAGAGAGAGGAAAAGGTTCTGAGACCTGCAGCCAAGGAAACGGGTTTGTTCTTCAAGCTAGTAAAAAAAAAGGCCAAAAAGGCTGACAGCCTTATGCTGGCTAAAGCAAATGCTTTTATACAGTCATAATTCCTATTTGCAGGAAAATAATGCAGTGTATTTTTTGCTTTACAGCTTCAGACTCTTGACATGGAGGAAATTATGGTGGAAACAATCCTGGCCCCATGGGAAATACTGTTAGTCATTCTTGCTGCAGTGCTGATAATGAGTTTCCTCATGCTTCTGCCCCCCGCTGCAGTGGTGATCTGGAGGATGAAGCGTGTGCCGCAGGTCTCGCTGCACGGCTCAGTGTGAGCCCACCCTGGTAGCAGCTGTGACACCACCCATCCCTGTACAGGATGATTCTGGATGACAGCATCTCTGAGGGTCACTCTTTCTACCTATGATCCATCCAAAAGCAATGTGTTTAGCAGCCTGTTGCTGCTGACTTCCTGTGAGACAGGCCTGTGTGTAATTTTGTGGTCAGGATCTGCAGTTCTTGGCATTTTGCCTTCCTTTTTTTGGCTATATTTTAATTACTGCTATTGGCTCAGTTCCTAGGCTGAGTTCTTCTCCTGGGTTATAATGGATTGAAAGAGAAGCAAGGATAATATAAAATTGTATTCTCCTAATTAATATCAGGAAAGCCTCCCTCCGTCTGATCTAAAAGCTTATTGGCTTAAAATGTTTGGAATTTCTCTTATTCAATATGAATTTTCTTCTCCCTGCACCTCCTGAGTGCCAGAACACAAAGATCCCCCAGTTCGAGGCTAGAGCTGGAGCATGAGGGATGGCCCAATGCTCAGACATGCCCAGCCAGACACCAACATGAAGTTAATGCAAAAATACAGCAATTATTTACCTGAAGTAAATTATGCAAAATTACTCTGGGAAATATTATTTAGTTTTTAACTGTCATGGAGACTTAGTAGTTCAACTTCCCTTTTTCATGTATAAACAGTAATTTAGTGCACATAGAACAAAACTGATTCTCTGCAAATTAAAAAAAAACACCCTAATCTCCAAGTTAATATCAAATTCCTGACACATCATATTAAAGATTTCCAACCTAATTCTTCTACATTGTGTGACACTCATTATCAGGATTTCTGATGCACGGTTTCTGTTAATTTACAAGGGTAATGGATTTGATTTCCTCATGAAATACAGCATTAGTTTTCATTTCTTTTGTTGGTTGGTTTAGAAAGTCACTGGAATACATTAGTGTAATTGAAAGAAAAAATGATTTTTAGCACTGGAAACTGCTCCAGACAATTTATTTGAGTATCATCTGAGTATCCTGCCTGGAAAGACTCAAACCCATTATAATTTCATTTGATAGAGATCATTCGTTTGCCAGAAATAAACAAACCCATTATGATTCAAAATCCATTGCTTTTCTTTAAGCCTACAGCACTTTTGTCTCCAGCACAGTGACTTAAGTTACTGCTGCATGGTTTAGCAGCCAAATCATCCCTTTGCTGGTGTAATTGTCTGCTCCACTCATTGTCACATGGGCCCAAAAGCAACTGGTGTTTTCTTTTGCTTGTAATGAGTGAATTCTGAGTCTGAAATATAAGCATGTATCTGAATCATTTTTCCAATTAATGATGTAAAGGTCAATTATACATCATATACCACATATCTATGCTGTCTGTGAGATTGTCAAGAATAGGGAAAAGGTAAATAAGGAAAAGGAACACAAGCAGATGAGCTGTCTGTATTCAGATCTACAGGTTCAGCGTTTGCTCAACAGAATAAAATTAAAAGATAAATCCAAGCACAGACTTACCTGAAAACCAAGCAAAAACAAAGCTTCTTGTTTACATTTTGTAATAATTGACATGCACATCTGTTTGGTAGCTACAACTCCACAAATAAAGTGGATTATCAGCTTGAAGTTGTCTTTGGTCTTCACTTACACTGAGTGCCAGGTAGACAATGGACAGGTTTTCTGCTGCTGTTCTAACTCTCAGTCAGGCACATGAATGAAAAATTACATCCCTACGGCCAGTAACTGTTGTGGCTTACATTGCTTTAATGGTCATCAGAGCAAGAATAGTGATTAATTGGCAACTAAAAAAGCAAGTAGAAATATGGCCCTTTCTCAGTATAAATGATCACTGACAGAGAATGATTTCTGATAACAATTAGTGTGTTTAACTAATGGCTGCATCCATTTAACAACTGTACCTCTTATTTAAATCCAGCTAGAAAAATTTTAGCCATAAAAGTGAGTTTCTTTACCTCTACCGTGAGCTGTGTGATTAGATTTACCCTGTATCTCTGCACTCCAATGCTGAGATCATATTATAACTATGATCTCTAATCCTTTTAGCGAAATAAAAGCTGTATGTTTATATGTCTTAGCAATGCCTTCAGTGCTCTGCTTCTCCTGTCAAAATATCCATGTCAGACTGCAGGCAGCTGGCTGGCCTGTGGCAAAAGCTTTTTTGGTTCTAGTAACCACAGATGATACAATCAGCCTCCTCGTCCCGTTTGGAGCCGTCGATGCCCTGCTCAGCAAGCTCTTTGAGGAAGATGTTAACTGCTCTCTCTGAGTTTCACTGAAGGCTAGTGTGTGCAGGCAGGTGCTGTTCCTGGGGAAACAGGCAGATTTAGCTCCACCGATAGCCACCTCAGAGGCTGGAAAGAGCAAAGATGACCAAAAGGAAAAAAAATCCCAACTCCCACAGCTGAATTACTTAGCTTAGATTTGTCCTGATCTTTGAACAAGTGCTGGCATCCTCATTTTCTAGACTAAAGTCTTCAACTTGAAATAAAAGTGCCTAGATGATTGCTTTTGGTTAGCCTTGGTAAAAAACAACTGTCAACAATAAAATATTTTCCATTAGCCATAGAAGAGATAGGGTGACCCTTGTGTGGATCTATATGCACATTTATTTTTTAATTAAGGCAATAATAACAGAGTCAGACAGTCTGCTTTTGGTCACAAATTGCTCAATAGACACAGTGGGAGCAGTCTTAAAACCCTTGGGCTGCTGCATGAAGATGCTGGGTGGGAGCCAGCTCCTGGGGTTTATTGTGTGTACACAGAGGGAATAGTGCAGGTGTTGGCCAATTCTGCTGAGGTTCTTCAAGCATTGTTGGAAGGTAAACAGTTTTATGTTCTACTGCTGTTCATCCAGTAGGTCACACAGCCCTTGTGCAACATGAGTTTGTTTAAGGTGATACCAAATTACTGCCAAAAAAAAGAGGTGCATCTTTCCACAAACATTGTGTAGGTGTCTTATTTGCTACCCTAAGGTGAAATAACAACACTTGGGCCTTCATGATAGTTTTAAAGCTAATGGGCTTTTTCATTCAGCTGTTTGGCAGCTCGGTTCTAGCTCTCACATGTCACAGTGCCGAGGCTGTCACACATGCCAAGAAAGAAAAACTTTTTTTCCTCCTTTTTTTTTAAACAACAGAGACAGACCCTCCTGCCGTTGAGAACAGATGTGCCTGAGAAATGCTCATGGCTGTAAACAGCCAGTGCCTTTCCCCCAAGAAGCTCCGTGGCCCAGGAAAACCCAGTGGCATTGCCGCATACTTCATACAGCCTGCTGCTTCTGAGGAACTGAAAGTCATAACCCTTGGGAAACAATGGTGGGGAGAAAATGGTTTCTTAGGATACATCGTGGTAACTGTAAGATGAAGAAACATTTAGTCCGTAAAAATCGACACAAACACTTCAATCTCTCTCAGTCCTGATGGATACAGACAAGTACAGCACAATAAACAGCTGTAAATTAACGAAGAGATGAAGCAATATAGCAGCAGGAAACTATGAATGTTACCTTGTTGCGCATGGGTTTGCAGTACTGAGCGCTGTCAGCAGGGACACACACCAGCCCGCCGTGTCCAGGGGCCTGTGGGAGTGGGCTCAGAGGCAGCTGCTTGCAAACTATTGAGTGTGCTAACAAGAGAAAGGAAACAAGGTATCAGAGAACAATGACTATAAAAGCGTCCCCTTCCCAAGCTAACTAATTGACCTGGCTGTGGCTGATAACTGACCCCGCTACCAGACTTTCCCAAATTAAGCGTCTTGGCTTATTTAAACTTTTTCCCACCCTTTTAGTCTTTCGGCAACACTCAATTTACCTATCACTTGTCGCTGTAACAACAGTGCCACCAGCCCAAGTTACACCCAGTTCAAGTGTCTCAAAGCGGCGTTTGTATTCCCAGCACTGTCATTCTATGACTATCGTTGCCAAACCTACCCAAATATTTCCTGGAAAAATATGAATGATATGCTGGCTCCCAGACACCAAGAAGGCTCTGGCTGGAGGGCAGAGCAGGCTCTGATGCCCCTGGGATTCTGTGCTGCTGCTCAGCACTGGTGCCCAGGCTGCAGGACCTTCCCTCTTTGTGCTGCCTTGCCTCCCAAGCCTTGCCAGCACAGGGGTTAAGCACCTGTGCTTCCTGTTGGTGAGACGTCTTTTATGTTATTCCCTCCAGAGACATGCAGGTACTTTCAGTTCACTCTGATCGTAGGTAGAAAAAATATTCTTAGTGTTTCTCCAGTGCCACTTTGTTCAACACCCAGCAAAGCAGGGCATTGGTTCATCAGGGACCTCATACTGTTCTTGAGCAGGAAGCAGGAGATCAAGAGTTTCCTGCGGCGTCCAGACAAGGGAATTGATTGAAGCTTTCTCACCCTTGGCAATCATTTCAGGAAGGCATTCTGAATATTTCTGTGGACTTAAGGGGAAAAAAAGAGTCGAAGTTGAAGAGGGAAGATCTTGGAGTCTTGGAATTCATTAAAGTGGTCAAATATTTTTAATACATAATTTTTAATGCATAACAAGAACCACCCTGAAAATTGTATGGCTTTAAGTAACACAAAATGCCTCACAATGTTTTGGAGGAAATCTGGTAGCTTTTTTTGAAAAATGTGACTAGATAGGATCTTTCCATCATATCGAGCTCAAGAAGAGGACAGGTATGGGTTGGGTGGGATTTTTTCCCACATATGAAAAGATGTCTTGGTAAACAGCTGTATGGTTTGTTGTGCATATCTTCTGAATGCTGGCATCTCACAGACTGTGTGTGTGTGTGTGTGTGTGTGTGTGTGTGTGTAAAAATCTATTTGTGACTGTGTGTAAACTTAGTAAAACCACTGTTTTCCAGCTTGAGCAGGAGCTGAACAACGTTTTTTCTGTAGGAAACCAGGAGTTAATTACTTGTTCCTTGTAGCGCCTAAGAGCCAAAGCAGTGGCGTCAGGCACAAAGCTGCGTGTCTGTGGCTGTTCACAGTGTGCCTCGCTCCGGGGCAGTGCTGTGATAAGGGATTAAGGGCATGAACATATCGCCCCACTTGCCGGGAAGCCCAAGGAGAGTTTGCCGGCACGGGAGGGCAAGGGGGAGTTCTCAGGAAGATACTGAGGCAGACTGGCTGCTCTGCTGCTGGCAACTGCACCAGGAATTTTTCAGATTAATTGGTTTACTGTAAACATGTTTATTGTATGCACATTCTTCCATGGTCTAGCTCTCTCTCCACCTCCCCAGCTGTGTGTTTGTCTCTGTCACACACATCCACGCATACATTCATATAGAGGACATAAGAATGCCTTACTCATAGGGCTTCACCTCATATCTCACACTCCAAGAGAAAGCTCAACAAATGATGGCTGATTTGACTGAAGGGGATATACTCTGTATCCTGTAGCATCCAGAGTTTACCCTCCTTTCTTTTTTTTTTTTTTGTAATAGTGCCATGAACCTCATATGCTTGTATCGCTTTATGGGAAAACTGAATAGCTACCATAATATTTCTTCTTCAGGAGATCCTGAAGAAGTTAAGCCAATAGCAGGGTGTCCAGAGCATTCACAAAGAAGTGTCTTCTTATGCCATCTCAGGGACATTTTGATAAACAGCTGTGTGTAGGGCTGTAACACTTCCATAAAACAGTTCTGTGTCAGCATGAATGGTGACTTCCTTATTAGTAGTAAAATGACTTGTATACATAACTGATATGTAAAAGTTCATTACCAAAACAAGCTTTTAATAATGAATGCCAAGGTTTATGTTTCTAGGCAGACCAACAGGACCTGGCTCCATTACATTTCTGAGGCTGACACACACAGAGCAGTCTTATTCTTTGGAAGATAAGCAACATGCACCTGGGAAAACAGTCTCTGGGAAATCTTTGCCAATTCATTGTTTAAGATGCAGTTGCTCTTTCAGATATTTCTGTCAAAACGCACACAGCTGGGTGTCCATAGAGGCCCATCGATTAATGCAGTATGTCCTTGGGAGATGAACAGCTACACATAACCCTGCTACTGGTTTATCTCAGCTTACACAGAATATATAGCATATAAGCATAAATAAAGTGGAGGAACCTCTGGCTTGATCAGATAGAAGTTGTGTTTATGACATACTTGAAAGGAATAAATGTCAGCTTTTCCTTTAATGTTTGTCACAGTCAGGGACTCTCCACCACATCTTGAGAGGGACTGTACAAAGACATTTAGCTGGGAGATAAACACGGGGTGGCAGCATTTCTCCAGTGTAGAAGATTTAACAGCACTGGCTAAACCGCAAAATCCCTCTTGGGGGCCATACACGGGTAACCCTTGGATTACAGGATTAAGTCCACCCTTGTTGCCTACTGACAAACAAAACTGAACACAGAAGATCTTACAGCCTCCTCATTTAAAGAAACCTACGATAAATCCACAGTCCTTTGCAAAAAGCACCAACATAAATAGGAACAATATATAAGAACAAATAAGAACAATTATTTACCAAGGTTCTACTAATCACAAGGACTAAAGAATGGTCACACATGCATTAAGAGACAAATTCACATCAGAATTCCAAAATCTAATAAAATTCAATTATGTTGGTAAACTAACATCCCACAGGAGTATAAGAGATTGAGTTGAGATGAGCCATTATACTGCAACGTTTAAAAAATACAGAAAAGGAAACACCTTTACATACAGGGTGTGAAAAAGGTTTTTATTCTACGATTGTTGTTTCATAGGAGAGAACTTATGTTTCAAAAACACACGTAATTGAAACACAACAGTAAAGGCACATATCCAATGAAGGTGATTTATATATTATATATATGTTAACATCTTTTACAAAAGAGGCTGAGATACAGTCGTGTGATATTCAGCCCTTTCCCATCAAAGCAACCCCCAGCTGTATGCAATGCTAACTCCAGTAAGGAAATTGGACCCCAGAATTTCCCACTGTCTAATTAGAAGCAAGAGACCCGCTGATCCTTAGTCAGAGTTGGGAAAGTTGTCTTCACCTTTGCCCATCAAAGGTTTGAGGTTCAGCTATTGGTTTGAGTACCTGAGTCATACTTTGTCAAAAGAACCAACAGAGCAGCACTTAAAAGGAAACTGTATTTTGTTGTCTTATGCTGATTAAAAAAAAACAGATTCTGTCCATTATATCTTGGATAATGAAAGACACTGAGGGTGAAAAATAATAAATTTCCAAGAAAATATCCTTTTCTTCCTTTCCATTTAAAATCTGAAATTCCCTTTGTTGAATACAAAGCTGTCAAATTTAATTTTCAGAAGCATCCTCATCATCAGTGGACTTCTTTTCCTTTCTGTTTTTAAAAGAGGACTGCTAATGTCAAAACACAAGTTTTTTAGGCACTTCCCATGGGAATTCCTTTCTTCCAAAGTGACCATAACACGCAGTCTTCTGGTAAATGGGCTTTTTCAGATCCAAATCCCTGTGTGTATAACAAAAAGAATATTAAGATAGTTCATGATAACTACCATTAAAACCCTAATGCAGACATCCATTTCACACCCTTAGTCAAGAAAACGTATTCTGGAGATGCAAACACACCAGTGAACATGTGCAATGGGAACAAAAAAAGTCACAACACAACTAAAACGTCAAGTATTTTAGAGCTACAGGAAAAGCCCTTATTATTAAGAATTATTCATTGTAATGGAAAACATGAAATTACCTTTGATTCCTTTTGCAAAACACCCCTCCCCCCCCTGCTCCCCAGCAAAGTAACATAAAATTCTTGGAATACAGAAGTTATTTTATTTGAATTCCATATACCATAGGAGGCCAAATGTTGAAAGTATATGCTTCATAGGAAATTTCAAAAAAACATCTGTTATCTTAAAATGTACTGCACAGCGGCAGAATCATAAAAATTATTGAGTGCAAAGACTGACAAAATGACAGAAGAAGAGAAAGTCCTCTTGTATTGCATTAAACAATCCCCTGCTAGTTCAAGGGGCTGACTCTTACAGTGTAACAGCTAAGGGTTTTGCAACAAATCGTTTCTAGGATGTGACCACCAAGATATTTTCCCTTTTGTATGACAATGTCATACCTGACAATGACTCCAGGCCGAAGATCAAAGTTTTTGTGTACAATGTCCAGCAGCTCTTTCTCTGTTTTTTGGGAAGTTCCATAAGTGAATAGTGAAATGGACAGTGGTTGAGCAACCCCAATGGCATAAGAAACCTGTGGGAAAGAAGGTGACACAGTTAGGCAATAAACAGTGTACCTCAGGAGGCAACAGTCTACAGTACAGAAAAAAATTCACTTATGAATCATCTTATGAAAACTAAGGCCTCTCCTTAAGTCCAGGATAACAGCCAATAAAATGAAAGCTAAATGAAAAAGTCCAGCTTCAAGAAGCTGATAGACTACTAGTGACATTACAGTGGTCTTGAACCAAGCATATCAAATCTTCCTTTCTTCAACCCCAAGCCATCCCCAAGACCACTTCTACTCCAGTGTCTAATACGATATGTATTCAAAGTAAATCCAAAAAGGAAAAATCTTTTTGAGAAAAGCAACATTCTTGGCAAACCATACCTGAACCAGAACACGGCGGCAGAGCCCAGCTTTCACGAGAGACTTGGCCACCCAGCGAGCTGCATATGCAGCTGACCGGTCCACCTTTGTGTAGTCTTTTCCAGAAAAGGCACCACCTCCATGTGCTCCCCAGCCACCGTAAGTATCCACTATGATCTTCCTCCCAGTAACACCAGCATCACCCTGAATCAATAAAAGAAATTTTCCATTTAACAGTCCATTTTACTGTAAGTCTCAACCAATGTTGTGCATTCCTTCCGAAGACTACAACCTAGAATTGAGTCCACCACAGTGGGGGAATGCTGTGGGGTAGCTGCAGGAGTGAGCTTGTCTCACCAAGCTGCAGCAGTGGCTGTAGTTGTTCTTTATAGCCAGATTCACAAGACAAAGCCATTCACAAATTTGTTTGGTAATCAAACAAACAGCTCTATACCCAGACAGCTGGAGCATGCACTCTGTGTTAAAAGTAAACATTTCTGACAATAAAAAACAATAATTTCTGACAATTAAATTTCTGACAACAAAAGTTCTGACAATGAAACTTTGGTTTAGAAATTACCTACCTATCATATCCAAACTGATTACAGAACATTGCTGAAAAACTATGTGCCATATAGAAACCACTGAGAGATTTCACACTGTTTAAAAAATTAAAGAAAAAGAGACAACCCCAAACCACCAAAAAAAACAGGCTTTCATATCTTTTGGTCAAAATCTGAAGCTGTGTGAACATTAAGTTTTTGGTTTACCATCAAAAGATATGCCAGTTATACCCTATATATCATTATATGGATGCTGGTACCCAGCAATTTCCTGGTTGATCTGGGTTAGCTGATCAGCAGCTGATTAATTCTCTGACCCCCTCAATTTACTAAATCCTGAAGGTCTGGTGTGAATGGAAACGCTCAAATTTCAAACTCAGTCACCACCTGTGCAGGCAGATTTGAAATTCTTTATCTGAGAATATCACGTTAGTAAATTCAACTGCTGGAATATTTGCATGGCAAACACAAATGGAGAGTCAAAGTTTTTCTTAGGAAGGTTGTGCATATACACAGAAGAAAACCTTTGGCACTGTTTGTTTCATTCTGCTAAGGCAGCAGCAAGATATAAATCTGAATTTCAGAGAGCTGAGCCTGTCTAAAGGATCCTGTCCTCACATTCATCTGCTTGACTCAAACCTTAATTTTTGATGGCACAGACAGTTGCCAAAAGAACACCTTGTAAGCCACCATGAAGAACTGAGAGGAAGAGAAATAAAGGGACACGTGAAAGGGTGTTTTAAAGGTGCTGAACGGGCACAAATGTATCTGAAAAGCACATGGAAGTTATTATTGCAATAAGCTGCAAGGTCCCGCTGGTGTGAGAGAACTCAAGGCACCACTGGCTTCAAAACCATAAGGTGAAAATCCCAAGTGAAATACATGTGTCTTCCTTAGATGAACTGAGCTGGAAGTTAAGACAGCCTTCTACAGCCACCCTTATTAAAAATAAAACTGAGTAACACTCTTCTGAAAAGTAGTCACAAACTTCAAGACATTAAAGTCAAGGAAAAAGAAGTTATTTTCTGGTTGTTGCAATGCTATTGTAAATTGCACAAGTGATGATAACAGTTGTAAGGTCACGGACACACAGGCAGATTGACCCATACTAAGTAAACTCAGTCCAGGTTTAAAAATCTGTAAACAGACCCTCTGACATGCCTCTGTTGTGTGTGCAAACATATGCAATACAGCTCTGCACAAGGGCAGAAAGGGTATTCCTGGTTGGCTTACCGAATGTAATTATATTACTTTTTTTAATGGATGCTGTTTAGTGCACATCTAACAGATTTACATTTCTAATGGATGCAGTTCAGAGCACATGTAAAAATTATATGTGAAGCCCTCTTTTTCTATGCAGCTGTGATTGCTGCATTGGTTCATTCAACCCCAAGTTACAGCTCAAGTTTGAGCCTCCATTTGTACATAGTCTAGGATATCAATGATACACAAAATTAGTGATATAACAAATTCAACTGCACAAAAATACATTTTTTTGCAGGGCCATTGGTATAATGATTAATCTCAACACCTTTCTATCTGTTACATGACACTAATATAAAAAAAGATGCAGCACCTTAGAAATAATTCTGGCAAATCCCAGTAAGTGAATGAATTTGAACAACAAAGAAAAAGCATTGCCTACTGGGCTCTGTTGTAAAATCAAACCTAATTTCAGGAAGGAGTTTTGAAATTCTGGTAGTTCTGAAGGTATGTGAAGACTAAAACATTGGTAATGGTAATTTTATTTTCAAAAACTACATCTCAGAAGTGCTGATCCTACAGAATGAAAGTTCTGCCTGACAGATCAAATTATAAATCCCAGCCTCTGCATTGCCAAAATAAAGTAAAAGGAACATTTTCTCTCCAGAAGAAGCCTATTGGGCCTGATTTTCAGGACCAATGAATGCCTTCAACTCTGATTGGCACTGGGTACAGTGAGGACTATACAGATCCAAAAAACAGGTTCATAGTAAGACAAGTAAACCTTCTCTTGTTTAAGAAGTGCTTTCCAGGAGAAAGGACTGGATGTCTCAGTGCTGGTTTTGAGAGGGTTTGAGGAAACCAAGAGCTGAGCCGTACATTCCACATGCAATGCACAATTCAGCTCAACTTCCCTGCCTAGTCACAACACATATACAGTATAACCATGCCCTCAAAGGTTATTTCGGGATATGATAAATGAAACCCTGTGACTATCTCCCACATACAACTGCAGGAAAAACTTCTATAGGCAGCTTGGTCCTTATACCCTAGGACAGACATGCCAAAAGGACATACAGACAGTGAAAGGCAAGCTCACAAAAGCACCAAAATAACAAAACGCAAACCTGAGGTCCGCCAATAACAAAACGTCCACTAGGTTGAAGGTGATAAATAGTTTTCTCATCCAAGTATTTTGCAGGAACAACATCTTGGATGACACGTTCCTTCAGGGCTCTGCGCATGTTCTCCAGGGAAATGGTTTCATCATGCTGCACAGATATCACAATGGTGTGAACATGCACTGGGATGACTGCTCCATTCTTCTGGATATACTGAACCGTGACCTAAATAGATCAAGGAGATGGAGGAAGAAAACAAAAAAAATGTGTTGGCAAAACGTGTACTTGAACGGTATTCATCAAATGTCATGTACTCTATTCCAAAAGCAAAACTGTAGCAAAATGTCAACACTGACATTATAGTGATCACTGCTCATATTGTTGCCAGGGTATGAGAAATGAAGCCTATTTCTACATTCTTCATTCTGTGCTAAGGGGAAAAACCAAAAAACCCAGAAAAGTCTCAAAATGGACAATCCAATTTTCTATGAAATTGCAAAACTCCTAAGCCTCTGAAGTTTATGTTCTCAGTGCATCTTGAAAATGTCAGCCTGAATTCCTAAATACAAATAAATCCTTTAGATGTTCTATCACTTTTCAATGAGCACAAACCATTTAGGTCTGAAGGGTTAAATATCTCCGCACTGACCGATGATTATGGTCTCTGATACAAATTAACCATTTTCCAAAGTCAGGGAGACAGTATCATAAGCAGTGAAAAGGTTTTACTTATAGGTTATCCTGATACTCTAATAATTTTTCTTTCCAGATATATTGAATAATTTTGAAGACAATAATTGATGTGTTCAGTTCTCAACTATCTGGACAATCCACAGCAGTATTTACCTGTGTCTTAGAGTCAGGTCTCAGCCAAGGAAGTTCTCCATTACGCCTCAGTTCTGCTAACCTGGCATTCAGTTTATGAGCAAGAATAATCGTTAGAGGCATACATTCTTCTGTCTCATCAGTTGCATAACCAAACATCAAACCCTAGAGGGGGAGAAAATATACTTCAATCACTGTTAAAGGCACCACAATAAAAGGCAATGAGATTCCATCTCAAGCAAAAAGTAAACAGTATCCTCAGTACGCTCAGTACTTTCTACAGTTTTATATAGCAGTGAAAGAAGCTCTGTACTGAACCCAGATCAGGCTCCAACATGTTATAGTATAATGAGAAACAAACTATGCTCCTAGATTTTTTTATGGAAAGCCTGAATGTTGAGCTGGAAAGATGAATGAAAACGAAGAAGTTTCTCTGAAAAAAACCCAACAGGTTCTGTGACAGAAAAAAAAATATTGCTGGAGAAAAAGTTTCAGGACTATTCTGTCATAGGAAAGATCTTATCAGTAGCCTGCAAAGGCTGCAGAGGCTTTTTTACATGTATAACCACTTACACTGCAGCTTGCATCTGAAATTTCAGTGGAAGGGGATGCGAGCACTCCATGAAGGACATACTATTCAACAGTTTAAGGCATCTGCCTCAGGTTTTTCAATGCCACATGCTTCTAGTCACAGCTTCTGCTGTTTTTCACTCATGTTCCCTGTATCAGATTATCATTTGTATATGGAGTTAGCAGCACTTTTTTCCCTCATCCAGTACACATTGAGTGAGGTGGGGGAAAGAGAAAAGACAGGAAGGTGCATTGATACAATGGGAAGGGAGGCCATCAAAGTGCCAAAGAAAGTCACATATCTTTCCATCTTATGTAGGATTATGTCCTCATGACAGCATAAAAGCATTTTAATTTAGTCCTCAAGGGATTTTTTTGAACAGTATTAACTTGGCTCCTGCACTCTGATACCTCCACTTACAGTTCCCAACAGCATTGTTATAAACTACTTCTAATGATAACTACTGTAAATGTTAAACTCACTCATACAGGCATCAGATGATAGAGTTTTTATGTCAGTATGGGTCTCTTAGGAACATACCATAATTATCTACATGGGCTTTTTAGCTCATATAAGTGCAGTTTGGACAGGCGTAATTACATGGAACACCTATTACAATAGCTGCCTACAGGAAATAAACGAGAATTAAAAGCACTCTGGCATTCATTGTACTAATGCTGAGGACAGTTGAAACATCACTTAATTTTTTGCTGTGCAAAATCTCAAGAGCTCTGTGAAAGTGAAGAGATCCTTGGTTTCTTGTCTGCAAGATGAATGATCTAAAGCTACTCAACAGAAATACAAAACACGTAACTAAAACCCCTTTACTAAAGTTCTAAAGGGCATCTCCTCAGCTACTACAAATGGCCAGAGCTCTCCTGACTTGCCTGGAGTGCTCAAACAAACACCAGGCAAAAGTCTGCCCTCAAAGAATCACAGAATCACAGAATATTCTGAGTTGGAAGGGACCCACAAGGATCATCGAGTCCAACTTCTAAGTCAATGCCCATACAGGGATTGAACCCACAACCCTGGTGCCATGAACACTATGTTTTATCTATTTGAGCTAATCTCAGGGTCATATCAACTTTTTTTTTTTTTTTTAAATAACCTAACCTCCCATCCCATCATCCCATTTTCTAGACCACGTCAATGAGAACTTCCAACTGTTTGAATAAAAATATGGGTTTTTATTCTGGGGTAGTCCAAGATAGAAATGTGGAAATATAAATAAGGGTTAAATATAAACAATGCTTGTGATGTAGAAAATCAAGCAATAAGATGTAGTAAACTTTTTCCATTAAAACATCTTTGATGCTTTATATATGTGATACTATGNCTCTACATAAATTTCTAAAAGCTGGTGTCTCCAGCAGCTGAAGGCTCTGACCTCTGACACATTACTTATAATACACGCGAAGTAGTGTCTGTACCTAAATGTCTCATGAGACTGTGTGCGAACCACAGAGAGAAAAAACCAAAATCAAGTCTCACAGCAAATCTGGAAGTGGGAGTTTACATGACTTTCAAAGACCAAAAGCAAGGTGTTAAAAAAAAATGAAAGAAGATTGTGGCAAAATTTTCCACCTGTTCCTAGGTATATTAATAGTAACTTGCTTCTCTCCAAATCCAACTTTTCCTAGAACTGTAGCTACTGACAGCTGCTGACCAAACTCATATTCAGTCAGTGCAACATACATTCACATTCATATGCACATGATACACTTGAATGCACTTCACCCTCTATTACAAAGGTTATGTAGAGAAGAAAATTATATTTCTGTATGCAATTGTTTGGTTTAGGGTTTTTTTACTTCTAGGGATTTTTTTTTTACTGGATCACTGCATCTCCCCTCATCACGTTTGGCAGTTAGGATAAAAAAGAGATTTATGGCCTACTAGATTTGTCAGTGTTTTCTGAAAGCCCTGCTGTTACATGATGGTGTAAGCAACCAGCAGATGTGTTGGTCTAATATTCTCCCACCACAATCTCCCTGGAAATTAAACAGCAATTAAAGGACTGTAGCAAACAACTTTTTAACCAAAAGCTCCTAAAAGATACACTTCACAGTAACAGAGTATTTCTAAATGTTTATAAGAATATTTATACTGTAGAAAGACACATGCAAATCAGAAGGTAAAATGTGTCTGGTGCATAGAGGATTTTGTCTTTTTCATCATTTGCACATTACACAAACTAAATTTGGTCTGCACACTGCTCAGTGTAGGAGGATTTCTTCAAAGCTAACAGAGCACCCTGCACACTGAGAACCAGCTTTACACCCGGGGATTCCAGATGCTACTGCAGTACAAAAATATCTTTATATTGATTAAATACATATATGGAGACTATGTGAGAATATATGAGATATTATATGATGAAATGAACTAGGTTCCTTCTCTCTCTTTCAGCGCAAGATGCATCGATCTGCTTGCCAAATGAAAAACCAAACTCAAGTTCTTACTAATTTGGAGGGGTGATAAGTTCTGTGGCTCAAGTTGCAGTTCACTATTCTGGCCTAATACCACAGTTCAAAGTATAGTCTGCCTATTCCCATTGTGGTTTTAACTAATAAGTGATAGTTTCTTACTTACAGGGGTAAAGCCAGAAAGTGCATCATGTAGCACCATGTAAACAGCTTGCATAAAGTATATTCAGTTTTTATCAGGCTTGCTAAAGGCCATGTATGTAACTGGTGACAGGCCTGTTTTGCAGTTGCCTATCTCTTGCTCTTCCAGGATGTCATGAGTTTTTCCACAAACCTTTAGCTGAATCATCATAGCCAATATGTCTAATTGCATCTCGGACAACTCGCTGATAATCCACAATAGCACGAGATGTGATCTCCCCACAGAGCAACACCATTCCTGTCTTACATACTGTCTCTGAAAAGAGAGATGAAAAGAGGAAAGTAAGGAAAAGACTAATATGTCCAATATACAAATGAGAAAGTCAAAACACTGTGCATGATTCGGTGATATGCACCAATTTTAGGGAAATCCAGCATGAGACTCCAGTTTTTAAATCCACTTAAACAGTCCTAAGATACATACTGAGCCTAAATAAAACTCATCAGTGATCAACCATATTGAAGACTTGCCTCTAGACCCAGAAAGAAGAATCTGAAGATGAGGTTTAGTTACATAAAACATGAACTTAGATTTGATGGTACTACTCTTCCTAAGTAGATCTCAAAAAACAAGCAGGAACTGGGACTGAAAAAAACCCCATGCTTTATTAAATATAGTAAATGAACTTCTCAACATTCAAATAATTCAACATTGCAGTATTTCAAAAATACACTCTAATCAAGCCCACACACAAAATCAATGGCCCTACTCTTCTACAGCCTGCTTAGGCTTCAGTCCTTTTAAAAACTTTCACTGTTTGCTCTCATCTCTCCTTCTTTTGAAGATTGGAATTCTTATGTCATTTCTAAGAGTGAAATGAGCCAGCTCTTTGCAAACATCCTAAAAAAAGAATGGTGTATGTGTGGTAAATTAAAGCAAAGCAGCAAACAACTTACCACAAGCAACCTTGGCATTTGGGTCCTGTCTGAGATGGGCGTCTAGCACAGCATCGCTGATTTGATCACAGATTTTATCTGCAAGACATCAAAGCTGTGACTCAAAACCATAGCAGTCAATACAAAACATGGACTGTTTGCACCACCTGGAGTAGGTATTTCAGAAAGGAATTCTTTTACTGCTTATTACCTGCACATTTAATCTAGCTAAATAGAAAGACATGAAACATCCTGCAAACAAATGCAGTAGATGCAGTCTAGATGCATAGTTTTCTGCACTTAGGTGTGAAACAAGTATGTAATGCACAGAATTACCTGAGAAGCTGAGGTTTTACTCACAGCCTTCTCCATCTCTAACACCACAAGCATGCACTCCACACGACTGGTGTTCCAACGGAACAGCGACGTTCCAATGCCAACTTCCATTGCCCCAAGAGAAAGTTGGAATGTCCCTGACCAACACTTTTGGTAAAGCCTGAGAAAGTGTTTAGATTAATACAGCTCAGCTGAAGGCTTATTTCAGGATTTTGTAATTGCATCCTATTATCTGGCAACATCCCTCCTAATAATCCTTGCAGCCCACCCAAGGCAGTGGAGGGAGTGCACACACAGAAGCAAGGAGGGGTTACCAACTGAAACTTGTCTGAGGCAAATCTTTAGTTACACTCCAAGTACAAACGTTTCAGCTCAGGTTTATCATAGCACTAATATTTTACCTTTTTCTTTCTTTTCTCGTCATTATAACAAATAATGAATCTTAGTATAACAGTGTAGCTAATCTAACAAACCCAAAAGGGCAACACTCATAGCAATGCCTTTTACATGAAAATGCCAAATTTTTCATGTAATTTAGTTTTGTTGTGTTTAGATATTTCCATAACATGCTGTGCGGCAAAATAAATTAATCTCTTGCTTCTCCATGTGCAACACAATCCATTGGAAAGCAATGTTTTGTAAGAGTCTGCCATTAGAGGCTTTTAATACATTTAACCTCAAGTCAAAGTAAGTTATCATCTTTTTTCATGAAGGTGTACATTTAGCTGAAAAGGCCAGATCAAAGACTGGAGATCTAATGTTATTCTGACACTCTTATCTGCTGTATTAACCACTTCAACACAAAAAGAATGAACAGAAAAGACAATTTGAAAATGTAGACAGCATTGGAACCTTCAGCCTTGCAAGAAGTGTACCTGGACTACTAAATTTGGGACAATTATTACCAAACAGCAATCAGATACCATTCTTGTAATTTAACTAGCTGTCCAACTAAACCTTCTTTAGCAAACCAAGGGACAAAGGTAGCAGGAGTGATTAAAATATATCTCTGCTTGCTCTCTTCAAAGTTTTCATTTTTATAAGGAAATATTGCCATATTTTCAAGCATAAAAGCAAAAATTATTGATGGAAAGATGTAATTTTTGATTACATGGTGAGATAACAAAGCAACTGGGGTTAGAACGGCCTTAGCGCAGGTCCAATGCCCTGAAGTAAATTCCTAGTGACTGGGACTGTTTTTCAGTCTTTTTTTCACCACCCAGCGTTTCCATGCCATGAACAACCCTTATCGTGTCCTTGCTCCACATGAAGCATGTCTCACTTGCACTGGAAGCCAGTGTCCCATCTGTCTAAGTTCTCTGTATGGCACACACCGGGATATTACATGCATGCTTTCCAAAGCACTCAAGAAGAGTACAGGTAATCTCGTATGATCAATTCATTCTCATTTCTCCTCATGGCACCCATCTGGTACAAAGAACCTTATGCTGGTTTTACGTGTTGTGATTGAAATTAATTTATTAACTAAAACTTCCATGGAATGTCTCCAAGGACCATTAGTATAGTAGCCAGTGAAATCAATAAGTGAAGATTTAACTGGATGCCTTAATGAGGTTGGTTTTTGGTTGTTCTTGGGTTTGGTTGGATTGTTTAGGTTTGGTTTTTTTAATGAATTTTATCATTAGTATCTATAGTATTTCATGGAATTTGACCGATAGAAAAGGAATTATTTTGATTCCTTCTCAGAGAAATAGCACAGCAAACATTTATGAACAAAAAGTGTAGTCCATATTTACAGAAGGGGAGAGTTTGTCTTACAAATCTGCTACTATGAAAAGATCATGATAAAATCCAGATGAACAGCCATCCGTAGAAATGACACTATCTCCATATAACGGTATTGGTGAGACTGCTACAGAAATACTAAATTTTGGTGGTGGTATTCCAAAGATGAAGTTAAGAAGCTGTGGGAAGGTGTAAGCCAGACGGAGAAGAATGCCCTGAAACAGAAAGGTCTATCTTACAGGATTAAATCAGTCAAATTCATTCTAGTTTTGATAGACTGAAGGAAAGGCAACCTACCAGAGGAAATCCCTACTGGCACTGGGACCACAGTTATACAGTGATCCCTTTCATATCCACGTATTCAATTAATTGCAGTTGGATTTTCAGTGAGTTGTGAGACTGCGCACGTGTGCAGAATGTCCCGGACCCCGGGTTTCACAGGCAGGAAGTACCAAAGGGCGTTTCCTCTGCTTTAATGAGGTGCTACAGTGCGAGCGACACTCCCAGGACCACCTCTCCAGACCTTATTAGTGGGGGGTATGTGGCTACAGGCTGGGAGGAGTTGAATATTCATCGATTCAGTATCTTCACGGATTTTGTAACTCAAGAGACCTGCCCAGACCCAAAGCCCAGAGAATTCTGGGGGATCACTGTTTACTGGAAGTACCTTCTGGTCTTTAAAATCTATGTGAGAATCTAATCAATTAAAATAATAGATTAGAATAATTTAGCCTACTATGCAGAGATCACGCCTTTAGCTTAAAATAGTCTGAGGTAACTAATTTTTGACAATATCAGATTGTTGGTGCAACAATCAGCAGTTCTAGTGCAACTAAATCTGCAAATACACATATAGATACATCTATTAAGACTGGAAAGAGAAATCTAGCTGGATGATTGTCTGATTAATTCATTAAATTAAAGACATGTCTATCCTTAAAGGTCTCAGGTGTAAAATAAAACAAAGCATTCTACTTTCAGCAATGCTTTGTGCACCCTTCATTGTGTTATTCACATTTCTCATCTCAACCAACTAATTTCTCAATCATCTCCTTTCTCTCATTAATGCTAATATGAGAGGACATGCTTGCCCATTATTTCCTTCCTTATTTTTCCCCTTCCTTTTTGGAAACAAGCAAAACATAATGGACCACCTCTGATGAGATAGTATCATCTTTGAAAAATGATTTAAGAGGTCAGAATTCAGTTCATGCATACCTTAATGAAAATTACTATCCAATAGGATAAATATTGCAAAAGAGATATCTAAACTGAGGATTTCTTGACTAAGCAGCAAAGTATTAGATAACCAGAAGTTATTTTCATTAAATCAAATCATCCCAGAGACCCAGCCTTATAGCAGAGATGCCAATTAGACACGAAACAACTCTTGCTAACTACAAAATGAGTCTAGAGAGGCTGATGATAAACCTTACTCAAAAGCCTAGTTGTCATATTTTAAAATAAAGGAGGTGTTCAACCACAGAAGTGTTCTTCATTAAATAGAAAAGCTTCACATTTAACCAAATAGTTAAATATAAGTTTGTTATGTGACTACAGAATATGTAAGATACTAACCTAAGTTCTTGGGACCTTCCCAAGAATACAGTTTCACAGATTCACCATACACAGAGAAAACTTATGAACAGCATTAAACCCCGAAAATTTAATTCAGAAACGCTCCACATTTTGAAGCACAACAAACAGGTACAACCACACTTCTGACTTTGATGGTGTAGTGAATATAATAAACAGTGAACATTTGAAATTGCAAGATTGATTTTCTTCAAAACCCGTGATCATCAAGATAAAATTCACCATGTATAATGATATGCTATTTATATCAACAGAAAAATATATACTTTTAAACTAGAATGTGAAATTTTATATTCAGTATATGACAAACTGAGTAATTCTCAGTTTTCTAGGAAAAAAATAAAACAGTGAAGAAATGTAGATACTTATCATAAGCATTTTGGCAAAAATTAAGCTTTCCACCAAAAAAACTAGAAAGATTTCAAACAGTTGAATTATGCTGTACATTTTTCCTATTTAAAAGACCCTTGAGGAATGCTAGTTTATAACTGCAGTGATCTTGCTCTATTAGCACTGTTTAAGTATCTTGTACATCTGTTCAATACACAGTTTACCAAAGCATTAATCATTAAGTATATATAATCATAGATATAAGATACTCAAACATCAACTTGCTGGAAGGATCTGCATTTTCTGGTTTGTTTGTTTTTCCTTCATGATTTTTTTTCCTGTGAATATCTAGGAGATAAACATATGCTTTTAATATGGTTGAAAATCTGAGGGTGCTTTAAGCAGATGTTTGGTCTTATATTTTTTAAGAGATTTCTTAAAAATCTGGAAAACTGAATGACATTCAGTTTGCAGGATATTCCACCCGCAGTCACACCAAATAGGGGAAGGAAATATTCCTAAGTGGTTTGACATCTATAAGACATTGTGGGGCAGAGAAACACATGATGCCTCTTAAAGCACCATGAAACCACTGCACAGCACAGACAGACACTACTGGGCTAAGAAAAATGAAGCAGTGATAACTAACATCTAACTAAAGAAAAACCCTTTCTCTTGTCTGTGTCTTTATAATTATATAGAAATGAAGAAGCCACATGTGTACCTTCAGAGAATTTGGAATTTACCCCACTAAACGATTAAAGACCTTGAAAGGCATTCCCAAATGTTACACCCAAGTCATTCTGAAGAATCTGGACTGAGAAAATGACATAAATAGTCTTCTATAATGTCTTTGGGGAGCATAGATTATATCTGTATGTTAATTACTGCCAGCTATTACTTGATTCTATGGAATCTGGGCTTCCTATTGACACCCAACTCTGGGCACAGGTATAAGGCAGTTCTCTGAATAAAATAAATCAGCATGTAATTTCTCGTTTTTTGTGCACTAAGAAGGAGGTCCCCATTAAAGCATTCAGTCCTCAGCTAACATAATCAGGACAATTCAAATTTCCACCAGATAAAGATCTGATTCAGGATCTTTACTTCACATAATGCCCTTTAGCAAAATTCTACTATCACATACAGAAGAGAAATAATCAAGAACGCGCAAATTATCCATTTTGTATAAACATAGGAAATCAAAACTCACAATAAAATTGTATTGCTACAGATAACATCAGAAGCCCAAGTACAGCCTCAGGCACTGGGCCCTACTTTAAGAGTTGCAAAGATTTTCCTGGATGATAAAATCCTCGTGGCATATCTACACCTCTTGTGCAAAACCACAGAGAGGAAAAAGAGGGAGACGGCCAGGATGTAATGAAGATCACTTTGCTGTGAGAAACTAAGAGCTACAGCTGAGACAATTAAGATCCATTGCTGGGCTGTGCCGGGGAACAGATCTGCAGGACCACCCAGAGTTACTTACTGACAACCAGTCCTCCTTTGATTGGGAAAATCTGTATCTTCCCTTTGCCATAGGGTTTGAGTTTCCAGTATCCTACATGGAGATCTAGGCTGTTTAAGCAAGTATAAGCATCACAGTCCAGAAAACAACGGAGAAAATTCCAATTTTCCACTTGCTCTACAATAAACGTCCCAGGCTGCCATTCAGCCTCTCAGAGGGCCAGCAACCTCTGCCAGCTGAGAGGTTGGCCACACATGGGACTAGTGGTAACAGTGTTTCTCATGGGTTTTGCCCTACTCAACACAGAATTAAAACAATGTTCATGGGGCTTAAAAGAAAGCTACTGCAGGCCAATAGAGGGTCTGGAAACAAAGAAGGGAATTTGAAGAAGAACTAAAAAACAGACCAAATTCTGAAACAAGAAACAAGATTTAAAAAAAACAGTAAAGGAGAGAAGCCATCGGACAGAGCTAAAGCTGGGGACTCAGTCGAACTCTTTCTGCTCTGATACTCTTTTTTTTCTTCCACAAGGGTATTAACAGTAAAGATTAGAGTAGCATAAATTTTGACCTGTCATCTTTGGAAATACCATCATCCATTTTAGATTACCATATTGTAAAATGTTATTTTTCATATGAAACTACATAGCACTACAGACACTGGATGTAACTGTATATGAATTCCACATAGGACAGATGTCCCAACAACAAAACATTGTTGTCATTTTCTGACTGTGTTACATCAGAAAGAACTCCAACTGGTCTAACCTGATGTAGCTGCCTTCACATTGATGGAGATGTATTTAATTGCATCAGCCATTGATTTGATCTAAAGTAATGTCAATATTATAGAAGAGTATCAGAACTATAGATAAAAAGTTCTCATTGCTGATCTTTTTACTCTCTGCTATGTCATTCCACCCATTTATGAGTCACACACCTAACATGAATACAGACCCAAAAAAGCCTTATCATAGCAAAAAAGTATAGGCCACCAAATTGGCTTCTAAAACAAATACACTTTTCAGGACATCAAACAGCCTATTGTCCCTTGGCCTCATTTGAGGGAACAGTTGCTGTTGACATAAGGTACATGTTTATGGTGCATGAATATTTGTTTTCAATAAAACTGAACTAATCTCTGCTGACCATACACAAAGTTTAGCAAATAACTGTCCACTATTTGCTTAAGCAATTCCATATATTGCATCAGATGATGGAAAGGGGTAGGAGGCAGGGTGGGGAGGAATCAGCAATTCTGCCATGTACAGCTGCTAGGACCACTAAAACAAGACTTTAAAATAGGCTGCTTAGGGATATTCCTGTCATGGGTGACAGTTTTAGAGCATTGCATACGTGGAGGACAGTTTCACAGGGTCCATCAAGATACGGAACTTGAGAAGCAAGCTATGCATTCTTATCCATATGTGAAACTTGAGTGTGACAGAGATACATTAGTGTCTCCATAGGAATACTGAAAGAAATTCAGATGAAAAGGAAGGAGCAGCCAACCATAAACCTCACCAGCCCCCTCAGCTTAACACACCTTGCAGAAGCACGTAAACTGTTGGAAGCACCCTAGTTATAGCAGTTCTATAGTCTGTATGGACAAAGTGCAGTCAGTAGAAATAATTTTTAAAGAAGTGCTCTTTTAAAAGTGCCACTTCTGTAATAACTTTAATATCAGATGAATTCTTCTTCATGTTTTTAAAACGTCTTCAATGAAAATATTATTCATTTTACACTTACCAGAGCTGGTTTCTTACCTGGATGTCCTTCTCCCACTGACTCCGATGTGAACATGAAAGCCCCTTCATCATCTAGAGTGTAATCACATAAACCATCCACTGGTCCATTCATGGTTGTGATGTTTTTCCTGATGGACTACTATAAACAGTGGCTGAAGAGTTCTACCTTTATTGCCTTCTCTTTAAGGAGAAGGTTCTTTATCAGCAGGACTATCACTGTCTTGACTTGTTACCTTTTAGGCTTACTTGAATTTCAGTGTGTGACAGCAGCATGTGCTTGCATCTGTGCATGCATGCAACTATAATCCATGTGCCTGAAGTCTGTATCCCTACCCAGCCTGATCTGTCAGTCCCTGAGCTGCTCCTATATATGGAAAAGTGAAAGTGCCTAGATAATCACGTGAGGAAAATGGAAGAGCCCATTTCTTGGCAGGGGAGTTAGTTAACTTTAGGATGTTTCACTAATTAACTCAGTGGCTGGAAACATTCCAGATTCAACCAGTGCAAGATTGGTTATCTTAGCAACTCATCTGAGCATGAAGTAATGCAGGAGCGCTAGTGGCTGTTCAGGTCAGTTGCTTCTTCAGTTTGTCTGTCCCCTAATTCTGGGATCTGCGTCGTGCTTCCAGCTGTGTGTTGGAGTTTTACAGGGATAAACAGAAAATCTGTAAGTGCACATCTTTCCTAACAAAAGACTGGAAGAAGTTTGCTTTGCACCATGTAACTGTATTTGCCTTTTACTTTTTCTTATCAAGAGGGTAGAATTCTCTCTCTTTTTTTTCCCATTTTCATTCATTCTTCATGCACAGTTGAGAGACGAAACATCTGATAAGATCTAGCATGACGGCTGCTTCCCATTTACACAGACCTCTCCCTTCAGCCTTTATTTTCCCTGGCCCCTTTTCTTTTAATTCATATCTATTTTAATTATATTTTTGTATCATATTCTCATATTATAATCCATAACGCTTAGAAAAACAGTAACTGACACATCTGAGTACTCCATGATCAGTTTTGCTATGGAAAATTTCTAGTCAGATGGCTTTTGTCTGGAATATGTTGATGGTATGCCAGGTATGAAGACAGATGGCATTTTGTGATTATTTGTGTCTTTAAGTTAGTGTATAAAAAACAAGTAAACACTCCCATGGGGCAGATCCACAAAATGCCCGGCACTCCTGTAGCATTATAAGTGTAATTATCCTTAATTCCTCTACACAAACCACTATAATCTCAATTTCAGATCAAAGCATGGGTCTATCAAAATAAAAATTTCTCTTCTCATCAATGCACACCGAACCATACTCTTAGTCATTCCAAGTGTACCTGGTACTTGGATTGGAATGAGTAAAATACTGTGTTCCACAGTCCATGCCATTTTGATAGCAATGAAATCTTTACCACTCCTCAGTTTAAAAACTGAGTTTACTTCAAACCCTTGGTTAGTATTATTTTAAAAGATCTCTTTATGTGGTTCCCCGGATTCAAATTTCTGCATCGTTACATAGTTATGTAAGAATTCATTAGAATTTTCACTTTCTGCCTACATTCCAGAAAACAATAACCAATGCCTGTGAATGTTCACCAGTAACCTGCTGCAGCTCTGGTTCCTCTCTACTTATCATTGACGTGGAATTGTTAATTTCAAATACTTTTTCTTGGTCTTCTGTTGTAGAGAATTTCTCTCACAGAATGATGAGCACCGGTTGCACTTAAAAAAAATGCGCGATTCACACGTCAGATACACGTTATGAGGCACAGCTTTCACTTGAATAAACTGTAATCACCTCACTGACATGAAGATACTATCCCAGCCTGAATAAATTATGCATTAACACTACACAGAAAAAGTGTACCAACTATATTAACCCTAGTTAATAGGTAACATTGAAAAATGATACGTATTGCCTTTTGAAAAAAAAGTGATAAGCATTCATCCTTAAATGGAAATATTGGAGTTTTTTCTTATGGAAGCACCAAATGGAGTGCTTCATTGCACTCCCACAATGGGAGTGGATGAAACAACTCTAACAAAACCTCTTTTTGTACATGTTAAGAGTTTTCTTTCTAAATCTAGAAACAATCATCCAGCAAAAGCAGACAAGATCAGATATCATCTGGTTTTTCTTTTTCTTGGTTTTCAACGCCACTTAAGGCAAGAAATTGTAATTTGGGAATCAGCATTCATGTTTTCAAGGTAACACTCAAGGAGAACGCAGAAGCAGGCCTCACTTATCGCATATAAAAATAAAAAAACCCACAAGCTCTTAAAGCACCAAAGAGCACAAGTAATTTGACTTATATGAGGAATGAGTTTGCAGGACCACTGTTTATTTTGCTTTTACAGTTCCTCTTTTCGGACTTACTTCTATCTAGTTAAATGCATCGGTGCTTGAGCTGTTTGGAGGGTCATCCTTCATTGAAACAGCCTCTCTGGTAGTAGTATTCTAGAAATGTTGTGCAGCTGCATTTCACATTAACTTGTGTAAAGCCTCCAGTTTGAACTTCTTCCAGTTGTGGTTTTACTATCAAGAGCAACACATTTGCTTTATGGCCATGAAGCACCTCAGCATGTTCTATTCTAGGACATCTGCCAATGCTAAAGCACTGTAGGGTTGAGTAATGTTTAATTTGGTTTCTCTTCCCAGACAATTTGACTTTTTAAATATTTGTAAAAAGGTAAGATAGTGCTCTACTATCATGTCTTTTTGGCACAGCAAAAAAAAGCATGATAAAAGAATAATTGATATTAGCATTTTTCCCTATTCCACTTTATTAACTCATCACTCAATGTAACAGGCTTCCACATTTTCCATTAACTTTCTTGCCATACTCAACATCTTTGTGGACTGAGCTTGTTTCTTTGTAAATCCTTTTTATGGTTTATGTATCGGCCATTGCATTGTATTATCTTTTGGCCATATTCTATGAGCTTTATTCAGAAGATACCTAATGGTAAAATCTTCCCAACCAGTAAGGCTCTGTGCTTTGGAATGAGGCTAAAGACAGGAAAATCATGATGTAAAAACCCACTGTCCTTCTGTATTGCTTTATATCGACCATAATGTCAATTGCAACCATTGGAATAGCAAAGTGCATCTTTCTATCAACTATAAGAGTCTTCTTATTTAGCACCATCCCATGGTTTTGCTACTTTTACTCACAGCAGTTCTGCAAAACAACTCCTCTTCTAGTTCATATAACAAACACTTAACACCTGTAAGAGCAGGCTGTAACCGCAGTCCAGAGAAAGCCCTGACAGTAATGAACAAAATTTAGCTGAGAAATTGTATGAATGATTGCTATTGGTGCTGCCAATTCTCCAGAGAGATATGATTGATTGACCCTAGAACCTATGATGTTCTCCTCAGATCATGTTACTTGCTCATTTTCTCCCTTTCTACCCTTTTTTGATTTTCTCTCCTTCCCTTATTTTGTCTTGCTTTTACCTCTATGATGAAAACACATTTCCCTTTCTTCTTGGCTTTTTCCTATTCCTTACTTCTTTCCATCTCCCTACCTACATCAGTCAGTACTTTTGTCCCATTTAGACTATAAACCACTGAACATGGAGCCTATGTGGATGAATTACAGTAATCCCTCGCTACTCCACGCTTCATCATTCATGGCTTCAATACATTGCAGGGTTTTTTTCAGCATCTTTACCAGCATGTCATGGATTGGATTTTTTTTCCATAACCACCATTATAAAACTCTGAGGAAGGGAGAAGTTAATCCAACTAAGCAAAAAGGAGTCTTTTTGCTGAAGAGCTAATGGGTCTTGATGAGCCATTTGGCTCCTGAAGGCTGTGCAGGGGCAGGGGTGGAGTGTTCAGTCTTCACCCCTCCTCCACCCTCCCC
Source organism: Pitta sordida (assembly GCA_013390025.1). Classification (NCBI taxonomy): domain Eukaryota; kingdom Metazoa; phylum Chordata; class Aves; order Passeriformes; family Pittidae; genus Pitta; species Pitta sordida. Next base: position 57,572 of record WEKX01017669.1, read on the forward strand.
TCTCTGGGGACAACAGAAGCTCACTTCTGGGGACCAGGTGAGTCACATTTTTTGACCAAAAGCCCCTTTCATTCACAGTATTACAGTATTAGCAGGGTTGGAAAAGACCTTTGAGATCATCAAGTCCAACCTATAAGCCAACACCAACACATCATCTAAACCAGGGCACTAAGTGCCTCATCCAGCCTACTCTTAAACAACTCCAAGGACGGTGACTCCACCACCTCCCCTGGCAGTCCATTCCAGTGGAAAATCACGCTTTCAGTAAAGAATTTCTTCCTAATTTCAAGACTCTCCTGATGCAGCTTGAGACTGTGTCCTCTTGTTCTGTCACGGGTTGCCAGAGAGAAGAAACCGACCCCCATCTGACTACAACCTCCATTCAGGTAGTTGTAGAGAGCAATAAAATCTCCCTTGAGCCTCCTCTTCTCCAGACTCAACAACCTCAGCTCTCTCAACTGCTCCCCATATGGCTTGTGCTCCACCCCCTTCACCATCCTTGTTGGATTCGAAAGGTATAGTAAAGTAGATAAGGAGGTTTTTTTCCCTTTCCACTCCAGGAAGATTCCCATCTTCCCTGGAACATATTGTTCTAACCCAGGATATGGCTTTACCATATTTACCTTATTTTCCACTACTTCACGGATTTCGCTTATCACAGCGTCTTTCTGGAACTGACCCCCTGAGGTATTCAAGGGATTACTATATATCTGTAGAAATTAGAAAACAAGTTTGAGCTAATAGATTAAAAATAAAGATTATCACAACAGAATGGAAAGGAAGAAAATAGGTGTCTCTAAGACATGGTTATCCCCATTTCAGCTACAGAAAAATTGTTTTTTCCCTGGAAGCCGTACAGGTCCAGACTCCTTCACTTGCACTGTTTCACCACCATAGTAACTTTTAGGCAAATTCTTCTGAGCAAGGAGTAAATTGTATCAAGAACTCTGAAGAAATTCTACATTACTAGAATGAGTCACAGGAAAACCATTTTTTAAGCAATATAATTTGTCTGTCTCATCACAGCTTTGAAATATTGAGGAATTTACTCCTAGCCTGTGAAAACAAGACAATTTCACAGGTGTTTACAAAACAACTTCAATACTAGTTTCATTTGTTTAGTGTTAGTAGCTCATATAATACAAAGAATATGTTTTCAAAGAGTTACTGCAGTCCATCTTTTTTTCTATTGGAAATAAGCAATAAATCATACAAGCCTTATGGGGATGTCTTCGAGGGTCTTTCGGTTTGTTAGTGAAAAGCCTTTAAATTTTGGGTTGCTGGAAGTAGATGTTTTGTTTTTAAAGTTAACATAAGGACTATTTGTTAAGCTGTGTTTATCTCCTTTGCATGAAGAATGACAAACCTGGTCAGAGCAACAGAGTTTGAACATCAGGAACTCAAGACTCACTTTCCACCTGCTTCAAAACTCTCACATCTATCTATTATGACCTGAAATGAGAGTGGTTCAAGGCCTCTCAGATGTGCAGGTGTAGAATTACACTGGTCCATAAACATTCAGGGTAAAATAAGTATTGTGGGCAGAAAAAAAAAGAGTTGTGACTGTAGAAGGGAAGAAGGTAGAAACCCACTTTAGTACAGTGGTGAGTGTCCAGCCTCTCATGCAGGAGACCAGGGTTTGATTCCCACCAGGGAGGCAGTATTGCCATTTAAGAGTTGGACTCAATGATCCTTGTGGGTCCCTTCCAACTCAGGATATTCTGTAATATGTGCCCTGAGATGCGTGTTTTTCCCCAGCATTTTCTTTCATATCACCTTTGACCTCATGAAAGGAGTACAGGACCTCCTGCAACCCCTGCACATGACCATAAATAATTCAGCTCTTTCATCCTGAGTTTTTTTATGACTTTTTGAATGAACACCAATTTCAGTCAGAGTAATTTCTTGGTGTGCATTCTATGTTATTGCACAATTACTTCAGCTTAAGAGAGGTTCTCTGCTGTATCTCCCATCTGCCGTTCCTTCCACTCCCTAAGAAGTCTTTCCAGATTCTTCTATAACTAACATCCAAGAAAATAATTAATTTTGCTTCCCTCCCATGTGCTTGGCCTCTTTGCATTTGTTTCACCTTGAATTCTCTATTCTAACACGTTCCTGAATCACAGAATGCTTGAGGCTGGACAGTCTCTGGTCCAACCCTCTGCTCAAAGCAGGACCAGCCTGAACAGGTTGTTCATGACCATGTCATTAAGTAACATGTGCCAGGGCTTTATATGTGTATGAATGACAACTTTTAGTTTGCCTTTTAGGGAATAATTACATCTACATTGGGGGTTAAATTCAGTTTCCATTAAAATCAGCTGTCTCTTGGTATTAATTTCACTGGGTGCATTTGTTCCTCAGAACTGGAAGGTTAATTGGAAGTGAATAAAATTTAAAATTAAGTTTATTCACTAAATAGATGTCCTAGCTGCTCATGTCTCAACCCTGAGATAATGATAAATCACAAAGTCTCTGTTTTCCAATCAGTCTTCATAAATAAACATTGTTGTGCCAGAAATGGTGCAAAACAGCGGGACTAGTTCAAGTTCAAAGTTTTCTGTTTACTGGTTGGTTTCTACTGTTTTAAGCAGCATTAAACCATATTAATATAAAATTAGTTCTACCCTTAGTCTTTGGTAGTTTTCCTGTTTAAGTTATAAACTCTGGTTTGTGTTACATCCTCATGTGAGGGTATATTACAACAAAATGACAAATTCTCTCTGTCCTTCATANATTACAACAAAATTACAAATTCTCTCTGTCCTTCATAAATTATGAGAGGGTAGGAGAGAAAGGATAGCACCCTGTTCCACGTTCATCTCACACAACTAAAGTTTCTCAGTTTCCAAATGGAACAGTGTACAACCTACAGCATTTTGCTTATAAGGTAGTACAGTAAATTTAATAAATTAACCCATTCATTATTAAAGTTGTGCCTTGGACAAGCATGGAAAAATCTTCAATTAAAAATAGTCTCCCTTTAGCCTTATGAAAAGCCATCTATATATTTTCACTGGGTGTTTTTTTCCAGTTGCTATGGTCAGTTGTTCAGCCAGGGAAAGATTGTCATCTGATGTATAACAAAGTGCAACCCTTAATTTCAGTCACATGGGGTGTCCACACATCAGATTCACACAGCCACAGCTCCTTGAGACTCCTTGCTGTTATGACCTGCCCAGAATAATCCTATTACAGCCATAGATCTATATCTCAAAAACAATTTGGCTATGGAACTTCAGCTGTCTTCCAGCAGCTTGGGATCTGTACAATCTTCTGCTTGCCTGTGTCTTGTGACATTATTAGTGTACGTATATATGTAAACCATTAGGATTTCCTCAGTACCTTGGGAAACGGACTGATGCATTTAAACAGCTATTACCCAAGAGTTTTTGCTGCAGTGTTTCATAGATGTTTACAGTACAGGTGGTCTTTGGACTTTGAAACAAATATTGACTCTAGTACATGAAGTTAGGTTTCAGAAACCTCTCTGCAAGAACAGCTGTGGAATTCGTAACTTCTGGCTTCCTGACAAGGAACATTAGGTTAAATTCAGACACTTCTGACTTTTTCTAGCTAGAATGTCAGAAGATATTTTTCTTTCATGTGGTATAGGACGTAGTAATTTTTCTGGACCAAAGACGCCCCCCCCAAATACTCAGTGTATGTGAAAAAATGAGCAATATTTGCAGATGTGCCTCTTATGCTTGCAATGAAAATATTTACATATTTCAACTGTTTGATACAGGTAAATACGTCTATATAAACACTTGGTACTAATCTAGTAAATAACATAGCAGAATTTTATATGCATTTTGCACAACTGAAAATGAATGTACAATGTTGTGAACTCCAGAATTAGGCTTGTATAGCTATCTGGGGAAAATGATACAACACACATCCAGCAACCATTTTAGTCATGATCCCTAACTGTAGGTCATCCACAGATTTTGCAGAAATTCTCCCATTGTCATTGCTATAGACCTTAAATGCTCTCCTGGTGCTCTGAGGTCTGCAGGAAACCCCAACTAAATCATCTGAGTGGTCATATTTTTCCAAAATCCTCCAACCTGACCTTGTTGCTACAGTTGACTCAGACAGGGCATTACCAGTCAGGTAACGATGCTGTTTCTAAGTAGAAGATTATTTCCTATTTCTGAGGGTGACAACTTACAGGTTTCCTGCAACTACTTCTTTCTTATGTCCACAATCCATGTTGCTTGTGCTTAAACACCAGTGTTGCCTTTGGCCTCCCAACAGTTTGATAAGAAGTCAGACAGAGAACAGAGAAGACCTGCCATAACCAAAACCTATCAACTCTTAGAAGGAAAAGCATTTGACTCATACCTATTAGAAGATTTAGACAGTGATCTCATTTTGAAAATTAGTATTGAAATTGCCACCTAGCATAAACCAAGTCCTCTAAGACATCATCTTCTCTGTGTTGTTAGAAATCCTAACCCATGAGAAAACTAACGGCAAGGTTATATTGCAGTTCATTGTTAAATTCTTCCCAAAAGGTATCAGTGGCTTAGTATCCCAACAGCAACAGTCAGAGGCCAAGGCATTTAGAGGTCTGGGGTAAGCAGTTCTACTTTGTTAACTCTCCCCCTCTGCAGTACCATAAAACATATCACCAGCATTCTGTAAGTCTTTAGAAGCAACATCAGCAAAGTTACTTCAATGTGTAATTATTTTTAAGACATGCACAGATATTCTCACATATTTGGCATGAATGTCTTGCCAGCAAGTTCAGTAAGCACCTGATCTCCTTAGAAATTAAAACAATTTTTACGTAGACAAAATTAGAATACAAAATTAATTTCCAGATTCTAATTTCACAAATATTTGAACCTATACAAACCCACAGGTTTCACTTCTACAGCATTAGTAACACTGATATATTGTAAGCAATAAAAAATTATTTTACTTACCATTAGGAGTTTACTTATCCTATGAAGAAAGTAAAAATTCAGAAAAGTCTATGGATCTTTTTTAAAGGTTGGATGGTTCTTTGATTTAAAGAAGTGTGAAGAAGAATATATGGTGTATTGCTGCCAGCTGCATGAGCTTACCACACATACGAGTGGCAACTTTCTTGCAGTTACAGAAGAGTGAAAGAGTTTTAGCTGCTGGAGAAACATTACAGTACCCTATGTCAAGAGACAGGCCAAATAAATAGACATATATAGGTTTGTCTGTGCTCTCCCAAGCTTTTGTGCCAAGCGAAGTTCAGGCAAATCCTAAAACAGATTCACACATTGTAACTACACTGAGTTTCCAAGTGATAGTTTAAAAAAAAAAAAAAAAGCCAGAAAAGTCACATAAGAAGGGTCAGGAGACAATGTGTTTGAATTAACAGTGGCCTATATCTAAGCAGTGCCAAAAACATTAAAGATACTAAGAGATCATTGTCTATAAAAATATGATTTTTTGAGTTAAGAGAAGTTAGTGTCTCACTATAGTGTTTGGGTATATGATCAGTCATAGTTCCTGCAGAGTTCAGACTTCTTGCTGATAAATCTGACTCAGTAGTTTTCCAATACAAGTAAATACAATAAAACTTAAGCCAAGTCCAAGGGAGAAACAGAAGAGGAGTGCATTTTTACCATAGGCTTCACTTAGAGACATATGCCCACTGAAAGTGTAGAACAGCTGTTTCAGAACTTCCCCACAGTCCCAGACCTAGAAATCTTAAGCTGTCAGTGCCAAAGCATAACTTTTCAGTGCAGCAAGGCTTACAATGAAACACACAACAGTTCCTGTTTGCAGCATTACAATTATCACCTAAATAAATAGCATTTTTTTTTAACTTATCTACTAAACAGTGGCAAAACTGCAATTGCTTAAGATAATGAACCAAACACAGGTGTGTCCATGTGCAGCCAGTCATTTGTGGCAGAAAGTAAATCCAAGAGGTGGAGTACAAATTAAGCAGAGTGATTGGAGAAGCCCAGCACACTCCCAGGAATGTGACTTGAAACTGCAAAAGGCAGCCGCAGTCCCCCTTCACTGAAATGTGAATGGTTTATTATAGAAATGTTTTCTCTCTCCAACCCCCTTCACAATGATTAATTTCTTTCTGCAGTATCTTTCCTGCATGTAGTTCAGCTCAATCAATTCTCTCATGTTTCACTATTAAATACATTAAAAATTTAATAACTAGGAAATGGCTTCTCAGCAATAGAACTTGTTAGTTAAAAGCTCAGTTCTCTTACAATTCCAACCACAGCTTTTTCAGCAGCTTCAATGAGAACAAGACTGAAATCCTTGGAGGACTAGTTTCTCAGTGCATCAAAAATGGTGTGCCTCAATTTTATTTTTTTTTAAACATAAACCAATAACAATCAGCTTTATAATAGACCTGAAAATATGATTTGGTTCATTATGAAAAACAGAGTATCTGAAATACTGATCAAGTTCAAACATACTTCCTCCTCCCCAGGAAAAGCCATTTTATTTATCTAGAATTTGCTAGACAGTATCTAAATTACAGAGGAACGACTGAATCAAATAATTTCTTTTGTCCAGAAAACAATTTGCTAAACTCAAATGTCAATGGGTTCTTGCATCAAACTATTCACATTTCTCACACTTCTTCCCCAAGATTGTGGGGAAAAAAATTACCAACATTTTTATGATAGCAACTTCTGCTGACATCACTGAATGACTATTTGCAGAAAGTGGCACAATCTCCCCGTAGAGTTCAATAAAAGATTCTGAAACCTCCTAAATGCTCCTCAGAGAGGCTAAGATTATTCAGCTATCTTTACTTGATAAGCCTAAACATCAATATTCTTTTTCTACATCCAACCCAAATTTCATACCAGCATGTAAAGTATATTAAAATGTTAAACTATGCTGGATGCAAAGTGATGAATTTTTACTGAAATATATACATACTTCTTATCAGCACAGAGACATCAACATAGCCTTTGTAAGGGATAACAACTCAAATAAGATTAATCAACAAGAAGCAAATAGCAACCTTCTCTGCTGAGTACATTACTTGACCTTATGCCTTTGGATTTACTTCCAGGTGATAAAACAAACATGCTTGATATTAATGTAAAATGGTTTCAACATGTATTTGGCCACTGATTTTGGATGACCTACAGTTAAAGATAAAATGGAAGCACTCAGTAGCTTCACACATGAATGTCATTTTTCATTGTATAGCATCTTCTAATTGATTTAAAAAAAAAAATTTGCATAATTACAAACATTCTGATCTCTGATCTAAGTCCAATACTGATTTGGGTTAATCCTAATGATTGTATGAGGTCCAGGTTAACAGTGAAGACCATGGTATTTAAATTGTATATACATCTGAGAACTCTCAGGTTCTGGGAATTAGTCTTCTGTTTAACTTCTTAAAAAGTTTGCTACATTGTGACAGCTCCAATAAATGGCACCTTCCTCTACCTGGCATTTCTCCCACTACCATTAGCCCAATACCTAAATAAGTATTTATAATACATAGTATAACTTCTTCCATTGTGTGAATTATAACAAATAAAGCACAATGCCTGCATGAAGGAATATAATGGGAGTGCTGGAAAACAAGAAAAAGAGTCTAAAAAACTTCTAAAACCTCCACAAACAAAACACATACCAAAATAAAACACAGGGGAAAAAACCCTAAAATCAACCAAACAGAACCACAAAACAAAAAACCATCACAAATACAAACCCAAAACATGCAAACAAGTGTACTGGTAAGATATTTTTAAAAGTGCATCAGTCCTTATCAGCAAATAACAGGTTTGGACACTCTTTTCTATCTGTAGTCAAGAGACAACACTGTTCTTTTTCTAACCTAAGTACAAGGAAAACTTCACAGAAGCAAAGCAGTTAATAGCTGATTTCAGATATGAGTAAACTGTATTAGCCAAGTTCAGAGGATTCCAATTTTACATTGAATCCAGACTAATTCATCTGGCTGCCTTTACCATTAGCAAATTACTGCATAAAGCTTTTGCTTACATAAAGATTAGTACCTTTAGACTGTGAAAACCATCCATCATAAAGGGGACTGCAAGCTGCATGAAGGGTATTTTGATAAAAGATAATACTAAAATGTGCTTCCTGCAACATGTATTGCTCCTTTCTCATACTGCAGAGCTGAGCTACCATCTCATTTTGTCCTATTCTGGGCTTCATATCTGTTTTCATCCTTATGCTTCAGTATTGTTGGAATGAGAACAGCTGTGAATGGGTACATTATTATCATCACATTCTCTGAAGGATCTGTACATGGTCTGATAACAGCTCAAGTAAGACTGCTCTTACTGTGAAGAAAGGAAAAATGACAATTGCATAAATTTTGTCTCATTATTTAGTACCTCATTTCTATCATCTGCCTCTGAATACCATCATCTTCATT
>WEKX01017670.1:0-38501 GCA_013390025.1 Pitta sordida
CAAGGTTGAAAATGTGCTTCTGAATCTCAACTAATTCAATTCTAATTTCCAGACACACCTTTTTTGACATAACACTCTTGAAGAAAAATATCACAGAAGCAATCCCTTACATGGATATCTGAGTTCATTTATCTGATTTATGTACACAGTACTTACATTATACACTGGAATACTCAACTATTTTGATAGTATTTTCTACTACTACAGCAATTCGCCCACACCTTTCTCATCAACACACCAAAATATCCACAGTAGATCCCCAGGAGCTCTTTGGTTTCATTTTTCTTCCCAAAGCTCAGTGAGCCACCTTTTTTAAACGGATAATATAATCTCTATTTTTAGTAATAGGCTATTTACATGGAAGGTAGCATAAATTAGTTTTGTGCTTAATTTAAACATGGTCCCCAAACCTTTGCATTTATACGGAATCTTTGCTCACAAAGAATAAGCCATAAAAACAGTGATATCATTCACTTGGCAGTATTTGTGTTGTATTTGTAGGCTGGTTTTGTTCAATGCTACAGGATCATCAGCCTTTCAAACGCATATCTGTCATTATCTCATTATCATTATTACCTCATTATCTGCATATAACTCATTACCTGAGATTTTCAAATTCTTATTTCAAACAATAAAGCAAAAACGACACATCTCCCCAAATCCTGCAGCTCATTCCAGCAGTGACACAGTTGAACAATTTCCAAATTTATGCTCATAACTCTTTAATCAGACTCCCTGAAGACCCTGGACTTTATTAAATAAGCATCAGGATCCACATCTTTGTCAATACTTACATATATTATATAGACTGAAGCATAAGGCCTGCTTTTACTTTGTGTGTTGGTTTGGGAATTTGAAAGCATTTAAATGCAGTGGAGGAACACCACAAGTTGCTTCCAGCAACCTGACACACTCGGTGGCCCTTTCCTCTAGCATGTCTAGAAGACTGGAGGGGTTTTATAATCACATATATTATATAACATATAAATATTCCCCAGTACAAATATAGAGCATTTATTGTATTGGATTTTATAACAAATACTTAAAAAACGAAAAACAGGAGAAAGGCCTTCACCAAATGACAATGAGAGCAGAACTTACAATGCAGGTAGACATGGTTATTTCAATACTATGTTTCAGTGTGTTACATGTTAGAAAATGAATTTGTAACGACGTTTTCTTGGACTGTAAAACACTTCCCTTTCTTTAAGCAATCCCAATTAAGCTGCACCATTCACACTGACACACCAGTAAGCAATGAAGATGGCAAGGGCACCACTGCATGCAGCCGAGATGATGATGTGGCAGAGGACATTAAGAGAGCCTTTTACCTGTCCTTTCTCCATTAGGGCTTTCTCCAGATCCTCAATTTTTGCCTGACACCTGAGAAGATCAGCTTGCAGTTGTTCACGAGTCTGGGAAGACAAAAAAAACCCCAAAAAGTTTGTGTATGTGCATGCACCTCTAGGTAGATTTAATTACACACAGATTCAAAGTAAATATTGGTTTTTTACTGCTTTCTGGGCTGTCCAGTTACCTTTTAATGCTTTTCATTAAAATAATTGCTGTTGTGCCTATGTTACAGAATATTTAAAGCTGTCAGTTTAACAGGATTTTTCTTTACTAGCTCAAAAAGATGTTATCATCACATTTTCAGTGACAAAGCTCTTCCTAGGGGGAAAACAAATAAAATTCAGGAACTGAAAGAGCTCTAAGAAGCTGTTCATAAGCTTTAGTAATTCAAGGCAATTGGACAAAAAAGGAGCAAGGGAGGAAAAGAATTGTATTAAGCACTGAAAATGGCCTTTAGGCAAATAAAATATATCAACACAAAATAATTTCTATATCCCATAAACAGCGTACACTGAGCAGTTCCCCTCATCCTACACAATGATTACATTAAATATTTCACTACAGCAGGCAGTAGGACCTGAGTCCAGTGACCCCCTAAAAAGAAGTGGACTATAAAATGTACTCAACAAAAAAAGGATATAAAACAAAGCAGGTTTCTGGAGATCCCCAGTCACTGAAGCNTCACTGAGGCTTCTTGAGCTACTGCAAGTACTTTTCCCACTCTACTTCTAGTACTTTTTCACTCAAACAGTTAAAATTCCTACAGAGATTTCCTCCTGCACTTCTGCATCTTCAGGCGCTTGTTGTTTACCTTAAGCCTCATCTAAAAATATTAGGAAATGTTCATCCCACCAGAACATTGAGATCTACAAAATAAACCATATAAAAAGCCACTTTCTGACTCACTGATTTGCAGGGATGTGACAAAAAAGACCAAAATGCCATTAAAAAGAAATAGCAACAATTTTCAAGTCTACAAAAGGGATAGTTTGGAAATGTCTATAGAAAAAAAATAAATTAAAAATCCCATGAAGACAAAGGAAATATCTAATGGCCTCTCCTAAGTGTAAAATTCATGACTATCCTTGAAATCTTACTTTAATAGTAAAAGGAATTACTCTCGTTGTCCCAATTCTATCATGAGAAGTGATCTCCAAAGTCCTTATTGCTTTTGTTAGCTAAGTGTCCTACTTAAAAAGAGAGTGTCAAAAGTGACTAGGCTTTTGTAACTTGCTGATAACTCCAACAAATAAAGCCATAATGCAATAATTCCACAATTGTAAGAGCTAGATTTCACAGGGGGAAAAATAACGGAAAGTTTAAAGTTTAAGTTGGTTGAAAGCCACTACAAAGAACAACAGGAAAAAAAACCCAAGGAAAAGCAGAGACATTTTAAAGTAAACTTCTTCTTCTTCTAAACTTCTGAGACATTTTAAAGTTAAATTTTAAAGTAAACTTCCTCTAAACTTCTTCTAAACTTCTTCTAAATTTTAGACACTGCCAACTGCAAGGAGTTAAAGTAAAGTAAAGTTTGGCTGCTAATTAACTCAGTTCTTTATCTGATGCCACTGTTGTTCATCAAAAGATGTGGGGACTGATTCAGAGCTCACCAACTCCTTATGAAGTTATGCCACTCCTCCCCAGTTTGCAAAAAAGAGAATGGAAGCTGCTAGCATGACTTCTGCTGACCTCATCTCTTCATGACTACGTTAAAACACAGCGGTGGCAGAAAGGGAAATAACCTCTCACATCTACAATACCTATAGTAGAGGGATTACTGTGAAAGCAAGAACATTTATTCCAGGAATTTCAGTTAAAAAATTACCCTTGCTTCTCTCTCTGCGTCCAGGGTTCCCCCAACTTGTTCTTGAAGCAATGCATATGCTCTTTGCAAAGCTTGATACTCTCTTGTTAGCTGGCAGAACCTTAGTTCAGCTTCTTCTTTAGGCGTGCTCTTAATGGAGAGAGGGAAAACGTGGGTTTGCATAAATATANCATTACTACGTAAGGCAGCAATATACACAAATTGGAAAACACTGTCAGGAGAAAGATGAGAGGAAGAATTTTTATGTACCACTGTCTTCAGCAATTCCAGAGCCACAGGAGCTTCAAAAGGGGTTCATTCTATTTGTCAAACAGTCCCTCCCTCCCTCCTTACAGTTTTCCTCTACAATGCCAGGGTAAAGCACACTAACACAGATGTTACATTTCAAAAGTCACAAGATTTTTTTTTACTTTATTTTTTTAATATGAAATACTTCTAAAGTCTTGATTTTCTTCGAATTTTGAGCAACTGTCTCTAACAGTTGTAAGGTCTTTCCTATACTGCTGAGGACAAAAAATGTCTTTGCCTTTAATTAATTTTTGCTCCAGGAACTGGATTTCCAAAGACAAGGTATTACAATATTACATATGAGATATTTAACCTAGGAAAAAAAAAAAGAAGCTTCTTTGACTGAAGAGTATTAGACATAAGTTACTGGACAAGGAAGAAAGACGAAAAAGAGAATCTAATTCATGCTTTGTCCTCACTCCCACAATCTTGTGAAGCAGGCCAGCAGCCCAGAGCTGAGACAAAACATGTCAGTGGGTATTTATTACCTATGATCATTTAAACCTTCATGAATTGCAAAAGCCTCTCTGAGTATCATGAGCAAAGGAAGAAAATCCTGGTTGTATCAAAACAGTCAAACAAATTATAAGCGTGAAAGGCAAACTATTGTCTAAGAACTATTGGCTTTTGGCAAAGTACTGTGCCTATTCATTTTCTTGTTACTAATAACAAAGAGTTTGAGAAAAACAGTTTTATTTCTTCGCCCAATATATGTCAGGTCTGTCAGGCAGAATATTATTAATTCTGTTGAAAAGTGTAAATATTACTGGACTCAAAAAAAACAAAGGAATACTCTGCAAAATGCTTCACAGCTCCCACGGAACAACAACTGGGGAAAAAAGTTTACATTTATATTTCAATATACAAATCAGTACTACTTACATCTTCCAAATCTTCTTCTGGTGTTGCTGGTGTCCTGTCTGTTTTATCTGTGTTGTAGGAAGTCACAGATGAGGTTTCTGAATCTACAGATTCTTCATCAAATCCAAAAAACGTCTCCACAACATGCCTCTGAAAAATTAGGGGTTTTTTAGTTACTAGTCAAACAGATGGAAAACTCCAATGACCCAGCAGGAAGTAGCCAAGGTCTCCTCTGACCATTCCAGCATTAAAGAGGAAAAAATGTTCCATTGTAAACTCTTGTTCTCAGATTAAATAAGCTCCTTTCTCAATATCATTTGTGCAACAATGTCCAAGAACTGAATTAATTTATAATATCTTTTTTGCAAAATCCTACTTAAGAGTATAAACCACTGCTTCCCATTTATTTTTTCATCATTCTCAATTTTCTCAAAAACTTTGCTCCAATATTAAGATTAACCAGAAAGACACACTTGGGGAAAAAAACAGCAATTCATTGTAGATTTAAAATGTTATCAATTGCATGCATGCTTACAGAAAATTAGAGAAAATGAATAGTCAATAGTGAATAGTAGGATACTAATTGTAAATATTTGGTATTTTTATAAAAGGTCACTATTGCAAGAGATCCTCTTTACATCAATTTCTTAACATACACCCATAAAGCAGCAAAGTTCTGTGGAAATTCCACTGTACAAAACAATTTTGCTTATACATTTCCTTAGGAAAAACAATATAGCAAATATTTTTCCTTCCAAAATCTCAAACATTAACTGAATCAGGTTATGAAGCATCTAGACAAGGAGGCCAGTGGAGAGAGGTGGCTGCAAGAAGAAAGATCAGTCTATCCCTCTCTACCCATTTTTTGCCACTGCTTGATGCTGAATCACAGATTTTTGATGTCCCAGTTCGTTGTTAGCTTTTTAATAAAATATAAACCACAGGCTGTATGTGAAAAGATAATAGCTCGTTCATTAAAAAAGCCTACAGGGTGAAACAATTTATCAGCTGGTACTAATTCAAACCACCATGAATTCTACACTTCAGCAAAGTCAAACTTGCTGAGTAGAATTCTGAGTAGAATTTACAGTCCGCAGCCCTGGTCACTCTGGTCCACAAGTCACAGCCTCATTACTCAGCCACTGAATAACTCCATAACAGTTTCATAGCACAGCTAATTCCACTCAAACTGCCAAAGGCATCTCCAAGGCCCTGCCCTGAATCACTTAATTGCTTCACTGAAGATGAGTCCTTCAATCAAGGAAAAGATGCTGTGCACTCAAAAAAACCCACACAAAAACCCCCAAAGCCACATCTTTTCTAAACAGATTATGCTTCCCCATATGCATGCAGATACATATGATGCAATACAAAAGGTAAAGAGCTTCTAAACAACTTTATAAACAACTTTCTGTTTGCAAGCTACTACACCTCTGCTTTGTGCCTTCAGAAGAAAAGGACTACAGGCATAGTGCTACAGTACTGCAAGGAGACATTAATATTTTCTTGGTTGTTTAGGATGTACTGTGACCCTTTCACAGGTTCACAGGTTATTCTGAGTTGGAAGGGACCCACAGGATCATCGAGTCCAACTCCCAAGCGAACGCCCACCCAGGGATCAGCCCCACAAGTGTGGAACCACGGGCACCACGCTCCATCCATCCAAGCCTCCCACCATCCAGACCATGGCACTGAGCTCCTCATCCAGTCTGACCTTAAACACCTCCAGGGATGGCGACTCCACCACCTCCCTGGGCAGACCATTCCAAGCCTAGTCAAGGACAAGCAACTCAGAAAGCCAAAGAACAGCTGACTCTGCTCATGTTTCCTGCTTCAAGGGTGTTTGGCCTCAAAAATGAGAAACACACTCGAGCAAAGCTTAACCAAACCCCACAACAACCTATTGTCTTGAAGATGGACAAACTAAGTAAGTGTCAATTCTTGACTTTTTGAAAATACTGGTAGAAAAGCATCTAAAGGATGGAGAAAAAAACCCAGTTCATTGTCATATATGGAGCACAGAGAACCCAGGACCATTTTATTAATTTTTAATGACTTCTTCCTTTTTAGAGAAGCTGTACATTTATGACTGCAGAGCAGCCACTTTCCATACCATCACAGACAAGGTATTTAACCATTGTACATTCATTGAACATGTATGAATTGCTTTGTGCCATAATTACGGAATTATTTGTAATTGTTGTTTACTGTTGATCATCCAGTATCTGGAGCAACTAGTTTCAAGAAGTGATTTATGCAAAAGCAGAACAAATTAACTGGCAAGGGAACAGCTGTTGAGAGAGAAAAAAAATGAAAAAAAAAGAAGACATCTCAGTCATAGAGTTGATAAACACTGTAATAAATACTAAGGCATCAATAAATAGACCAGCTCCAAGAGAGATCCCACACAAGACTCAAAAACTGAATCACAACAGTTCTTGAAAAGTATACAAAAATGTACAACTCACTGGATTTTTTTAAGTCTACCTCCTGTTCACTCAAGTTTTATTCAAACTTTTCTTAAAAATGGGCTCATTCTCAGCAACTTAGAGATTCTTTTCTATTGATTTGTACATTTGTTATTTCTAAATCACAACTTAACTGAGAAAACAGTCACATAAAGTGCTGAAAAATTACACTTTTGCATTTGATAGCAAGTATTTTTCATGTAGATTTATATAAATGTTTTCACATCACTTTAAAGTAAAATTATGAAATAGGTTTTTATGACTCAAGTATTAATGCTTCTACTGAAGTATGGTTCCCAGTAAACATCAAAGTTTAGAATGCTGTAAATCAATAGTGACACACAGACTACATTATATGCAAACTTCAATATAATCTGACTTCTCTAATGCCAAAGTAGTTTCATTTTACATTTAAATATCTCCCCTTCAAGTACTTAATTGAACATAATAAAAATGACCCAAGATACGGTTCCTTTAAATGCAATCCGATGTGCAAGTCAGTAGCTTCTTACCTTCATGCTTATATGTCATTTCTTGGCAGCCAGAAAAATAAAGGCACACCAAAGCACAGAGGCAAAGAAAAAAAGAAAAATACAAAACAAGAAATATGAACTCCATCACATCAGTATGAAGGCTTTCCACTACCACAAATACAGTTTAGGCACAAATTCGTAGAGTCCTGCAGTTTCCAAACAAGCTGAACAATATGTTCAAATGCTGGTCTTACTTTCAAAACCATAACTCCATCAGTCATGGAATCACTGTAACTCCATCCTACATGTCAAAAAAACCCCAAAACATAAGGAAGCTTTTTTCTGAAGTTTCTTAGTTATTTCACTACAAAAATTGGAGAAAAAAATAATTTAAAAAAGTAACTTGGGAAAAAAAATCATGCTTTAAGCAGCATAAGATTGACCAGGTGAAACTCGATCTTTTTCCAATGGCACGTTAATATAAAAAAATCAAACAAACCTCCACCAGTTTAGACTGCTTCACCTCAGAGAAAAGCACCTTTCAGTACCTGACAACACAGTCACTACATTACTTCTCTAAATACCTTGCAACTGCAGAGGTTATAAAGCTCATCCCACTTTCCACTGGGAACCCGAGCCAGTTGCCAGCATTGTCGCATGGACTCCTAAGCCCATTGGGAAACAAAAGAGTGCTCAGTCAAAGCTACACTAGCAACAGTAACCTGGTGTGCCTACAGAGCTGGAGACATCTAATTACAGACATCTAATTACCAGAGCAAAATCCAAACCAAAAAGATACAATTAAAATTTTCAAAAGCTTCTCAGCTGCTGACGACACCAGAACAAGAGGACATGGCCTTAAGCTACGCCAGGGGAGGTTTAGACTGGATGTCAGGAAGAGGTTTTTCCCAGAGAGAGTGATCCCTCATTGGAATGGTCTGCCCAGGGAGGTGGTGGAGTCGCCATCCCTGGAGGTGTTTAAGGTCAGACTGGATGAGGAGCTCAGTGACATGGTCTGGATGGTGGGAGGCTTGGATGGATGGAGCGTGGTGCCCGTGGTTCCACACTTGTGGGGCTGATCCCTGGGTGGGAGTTGGACTAGATGATCCTGATGGTCCCTTCTGACTCAGAATAACCCATGAACCTGTGAATGTTCAGGGTTGTAAAGGCTACTGGCCTGGCCTGGCAGATCATTCACACAAGCTGTCCCAAAGATGAAGAAAGGCACGCCATGGATTCTGTTCCAGACAACAAGAATCGCTGTCAGGAAAATACTCATATCAGAAAACAACCACAGACATGCTGCAGTCAGAGCACCTCAGAAATGAAGGAAGCTCGAGTGTTAAAATACCCANTGGTCCTGCCTTTCCTTTTTTAGGAGACAGCATTAAATAAAATTGGTCAATAAGGAAAATTTGCTTTGGTCGGTGGCTGGGCACTGGAACAGCAAAAGCATCAGGTTGCTCAAGACAAACTAGGTAAAAGGAAAAGGTACAGAGCCTACATCAGCTGAAGTTCTATTAACACAGAACATTTTTCAGGCATAAATGCATATTNTTCAGGGTTGTAAAGGCTACTGGCCTGGCCTGGCAGATCATTCACACAAGCTGTCCCAAAGATGAAGAAAGGCACGCCATGGATTCTGTTCCAGACAACAAGAATCGCTGTCAGGAAAATACTCATATCAGAAAACAACCACAGACATGCTGCAGTCAGAGCACCTCAGAAATGAAGGAAGCTCGAGTGTTAAAATACCCATTTAGGAAAAGCCACAACAGCAGATGAGTGCAAATCTTCACCCTGTGTGCCAAGTTCCGGGTTATTAGAACCAAAAAGGAATATTCCTATACCTTCCAGTCGGAGCTTGCATGACCACTTGCATGAAACTTTACACTCATGAGTTATTTCCTCTTTACACTTTGGTAAGGGAAATGGGACACATCTGGAAATAGATACAAGTCTCCCAGTCAAACTTGATAATCCACTGTGTTAATGCTAATTTTCCATTTACCAAACCTTAGAAAACCAACGTCAAAGGTTTAGATGAGTAATTTATTTTTCCAAGTTTGGTTAGGACAGAGACACCCATTTGCTACTCTTCTATCATATCATCTGCATGATTATATATATTATNTTATCAATGCCTAAGAATTAAATTATCCAGTTTTGTTTCATTAGGATCTTCACAATTTAGCAAGATCCTACCCATTTAACTTATAGTCAGATGATGGTTATTCATCAGAGAGGACTGTGAAAAGTACAATATAAGTGACATACATATGCATATTTAATTTTACATCGTGTTTTTAAAATTGCTCTCAAACTTGCAGTTATGTTACACCAAGAAAGAATGGTTTGTACATGGTTGCTGCAAACATATTTGGCAAGATCTATTGTTGAATTATTGTTGAATTTTTCTTTTTTCCTATGGAAAAGACCTGTCATTATTAGAAGCAGAATTTGAAGAAACTACCAGTGACACAGAGAATCCCAAAGGATACATTTTTCAAAATAGAGGAATTAGTGAGTGCAGAGCCATAAAAAAAGGTCACCAGGAATAGACTGCACAGAATACACTGACAACAGTGTGTTCTGCATTTAAAATTAATTTATGACATGTATCTTAAGCTACCATATAGGTGACAATGAATAATGATAACTCTTCACTTCCAGTTTTTCCCACTTACTCCGTTTTCCTCCCCTCACTTGCTGCAGGCTGCTGATGTTCAACTTCACAAAAAACATTGTTCAGCAAATTATTTTAACTGCATGTTACAATTAATGGTACATCCTGACGTTTCTACAATCTAAATCTTTCTCTTGTTCTTTGTATTCTAGAGCAGAACAGTTACTAAAGCAGAACAGTGGGAATCTTGTTACTATTTATATGTCAGGAACATCCCTAGCATGAGTTAAAGTTTTCAATTGTGACTAAGCTCTGTGTTGGTTCAAGTAGCTTCAGAGGTGTATGTTCTTTAAAAAGGACTGGGTATTTGTCCTTTGAAATATTTGCTGTTTCAAGTCATTACATTAACTAAGCCTCAAGCCACTTGAATATTTAGGCCACGGTGGCTAAAAGAGTAATTTTGTTGTTTACTTCAAGCAAATCTCAAAACAACCATCATTTGTGTGCAGTACAATTTGTGGGCAGTACTTGCAGCTCCTGGAGGATGCTAAAAAAATCAAGGACTCATCAGAAAAAACAAGGATCATATGGATACTTCCCATCAATTAGAGCCTTAAATTCAGGCAGTATTTGAAGCAGGTGTTCCTCACAACAGAAATGCATGAAAAACCGAAGGTTTGCTCACCTTTGGAGGCTTCAGACTTTTCCTCCTCTGTTTTTTAGACCGCAATAACCGTTCTCTTTCCTACAAGGAAAGAGAACATTTTGGTATGGGTTTGTTTGCAAACTCTACTTAGATATGCCTAACACAAAGAAACATCATTAACATTTCCTTAAAGCCTATGGTCAAACTAACACGATGTCTTTATCCTTTCGAATAACACCATGTTAAGAACACCCCATTGTCCTGCAGCTTTATCCCTTCAGCAAACAAACCTTCAAGCATTTGATGAGAAGTTGGTGAGAAAAGGCTTTGTTAAATACTGGGCACAGGTTTCTGACAAGTTTTTTGTGACTCTTTTACCAAGAAGCTCACTATGGAAACAGAATTCGCAGTCTCACTCCAGTGCTCACCCATCCTGAAGAAGCAGGTCGTTAGCCAAAAATGAGTCCAGTCTTAGTAATTAGAAGTCATTTTATCAGGCATACTCTGATATACAAGCATCCATATGAAGACATAGTGTCATATTTGACTTATCCTTGTAGGGCAAAAGTCTCAAATCCAAAGCCACTCTCAGTCTGTGCCAACTCAGTCGGTGTCTTTTTTTCTACTGAGACTTTGGTCCAAGTTCACAATTAACTAGATCACAACATGAGGAGGTTATGACTGGAAATGCAATATTTATGCACCTCTAAATCCAAAAATACTGCCTTGAATTCCAAAAGAGAAGAGGAGGAAGAGAAACTAAAAAATGTAAAGGATCAAGGATAAACTCCCAACAACACAGGAGGCAGGTGCTCTGTCTTCTTGGGGTTTTTTTCCTGATTCTTTCCTTAGCTCTGCATCTTTGTTTGCAGCACCTCTATTTTTAAAAGACTGATTGCAGTTCCAAATGCCTCCTTAGCAGTTATTGCTCACTGCAGGGCATTATTCTATTCAGAAGTACTTGCTTTACACTCAGTTCAGAAACAGGACAAATAGGAAGCTCCCAGTGAAAAATCACGATACAATTAGTTATCAGCACATTGTACCAGGAATTAAGTTCTAGAAAATACAACAATTGAGAAAAGCACAACTTCTATAGCACCTTGAATGCACGTGGTTTGAAAAACAAGGAAAAGTCATGACTGCCAAGGTATAATGGTGTAGGTGTTTCAAGCTGCAGAAAAATGCAATATTTTAAGCCGAAGTCAAAACCAAACAGTCGAATTTTATACTGCTGAAGAAAAATGCTCTCTTCTCAGATACCTAGCCAAGGCACAGTCCCTACTTCAACTGGGGTCTCCTGCCTCCCAAGCAGGTGTCCAAACAGATGGACTTTCTTCTGACTTCAGCGCAGAAAGAACAAACATTTTGAAAACCCTAGTCCTTCATGTTTCCAATATCGTTTGTATGAAGACTGCTTAATTTACTGTCTCAATTATACATGAAGATACCAGAATAATGCAAATGATCAGCCACTAACATCTTTTGCAGTCGTTTGAGTTTACTTTCACAGCTTTCCTCTTAAGAACTAACCAGGATACCACTTTTGTGGGAGAACTCAAGTTGGCATGGTTGCAACAACATCAGAGGACACTGTTAATCAGTTCAGACAACCCTATTGCAGAAGATTAATGTTCGTGTTTCTGTGTATCATACTGGTCTCAGCTGGAGTTAAGCTGATGATGTTTATACTAATCAGGTATGGGACATTTGGGTCATTCTTGATAATTATGAAACATTGGGATTCTGCACAGGTGTGGTTTGGGCCAGGAAGGATAGCTCAAAAGCGTAACAAAGTAGGGAATTCCACTGCATTCACATCAAAGGCAAAGCCTCAATTAGTTTGTACTGCCAACCAAAGCAGTATCCTGTAAACAATTAACAATTTAACTTATTTCTGCAAGTGGAATAGTATCTGTAAATAGGAAACACAGCAAAAATGAAACCATATTTTCCAATATTTATTTATTTTACTTTCACACTAAACACAAGTTAATACTATTTGACCAAAGTCAGGATACATTGTATTTCCTCACATCACTAACTGAGACAGTAAAAAGAGAGTCCTTTCATGCCCACTTTACACTGAAATAGAAGTGAGGTTATATCTGCCATATACTACACATTTAATACCATATCACCATCCCTGCCTGGACAGTTGCATTTGGAAGGTAAAGCAGCACTGCTCTGTGAACCAGAGTGTCTGAGTAACATCCTATTGCTTATAACACTGTGACACTGGAGAACCAACTCAGACATCATTCTCTGGCACTGCTTTCAGAGAAAAATCCTGGGTCAAATCTCAGAGGAACTGCCAAGACTGAAGACAATGTTCCAGATATGGCAAAACCACATCTTGTTGTTTTATCTGTTTGGGTCTTCTATTTTTACTTTCAATGTTTTATCCAACTGTATAATTTTCTATTTAGATAGAAAGCTCTTAAATTCTTCTGATCATTTTATAGCCATCACTAGTGCCATGTGAGATGTCTGAGTCTGCCTGAGTTCCAGATGCTGCTCCAGAAGGGCAAGGCTCTCTAAGGGGTGATATAGAACTTCTGTCAGCACCAGAGGGTTTGTCATAAATTGCACTTAACACATAGCACTAGAAACCTCTAATACAACTTGAAAGATTCTTGATCAAACTACAAACATCTATGAGCACCACCTTAAGAAGCCTTCACAGTCAGAGGGTGGCAGCTGTGCAATTCTAATCCTAACCATGCTGCTACCCTCGGTTTGATGAACCACACGTATTTCTCCCCATTTGTTATAAAGAGATGGCTGGTGTGGCCAGCCCAGTTAGAGATGCTAAGCCAGGTTCTTCACTCAGAGGGTGGCTGGGCACTGGAACAGGCTCCCCAGGGAAGTCATCACAGCACCAAGCCTGACAGAGTTCAAGGAGCCCTTGGATGATACTCTCAGGCACTTGGGGATGGTCCTTTGCAAGGTTAAGGTTTGGACTCAAAGATCCTTCCACCTCAGCAAATTCTGTGATTCTGTGGTTCTATGCATGCTCCTTTATTTTAGAAGAACTTCTAGAACAAGGGAGTGACTGGGTTCACACCAGGATTTACATCCGACACAATTTAGTCATCAAGTTTTCAAAAGCATGCTTTCCTCAAGCTCCTCAGTTGCTGACACCCAGTTTTATAAGTGAGGTCAACGAACTGATGAGGCACTTTTCTTCATGAGCATCTCATAATAGGTAAGTATTTTATAATACAAAGGTTCATACACATTCCAAAGAAATTCACTCACTGCCCGAGAAACAACAAGTATCCTTTGACACCGAGAAACTATTTCTGTATCACTACTACAACATTCCTCTCAAATCTTTAGCTTGCCTATAGATGTGTGTGCATGCACATGTGTATACCAGTCATAAACATTACCACTGTGAGATCATCAATAACATGCTGTTGTTCTTTGACTTGCAGCCTAAGGAATTCAATTTCTTGTTCCTCTCGTGTGCTGCTGAGGTCATTCAAAGACGTGTGCCTCTTCAGTGCTGGCTGTGCAGATAACTTCTCTTTCTACAAAAATATTTAAAAAAAAAATTAAACGTGAAGAACATTTTAAAGTGTCCTGCTGTAACTGAAGGAAAATTCTCCCATGTCATGTAGCAATCAAGAACTTTTGGACTAATCAGTGCATACTCCACTGGAACACATGGTCTAGTTGGTCTAGCTGGTGGGGAGTTGGACTAGATGATCCTGGGGGTTCCCTTCCAACTCAGAATAACCTGTGAACAAGGCCTCTTATAACAACAACAACAAAAAATACATGTGCTGTGTGCCTCAGCATTAATCTCTCACATAAGGTATTTTGAAAATGAATCAAAGAATACAGTCTGGGGAAAAATTAGCATAAAAGTGAAGTCAAGAATGCAGCGTAGTACACGCACTCAAATTCAGTTCTGACTTCTAATCATAAAAGCAGTATTTATTAAAGCTGAATTTTAGTCACATCTTTTTATAGCCTGCAAAACCACTTTATCTATCTGTGTTCCTTTCCTTTAATCAATGTGAATGGATACAACACAAAGCACATGCCACTCTGAATTTAGAGGAGGAATATTCAGCTGCATTGTCTGCATTTGACAGTTGCACCATCCCACTGGAGACTGCTCTGTTTGTGTTCAAGTTAAAGGTTTCTGAGCAAGTGACTGTGTACAACGTGTTCTTATAACGTGATGTCAGACATGATTACTTACCAGTTCTACATTTTCCCTCGATAGATTTTTTATCTTCTCTTCCATTCTCTGGATACATTGCAACATATCATCATTTTTTTTGCTCATCCTCTTATTTTTTTCCACCAAGGGCTTCAGCTGACTTTCTGTCTCCCGAGAACGTTTCAACTGCAAATGGCAAAGGAGCAAAGTCAGCTGTGCTTCAGTTTACCAGTGCAGGAAAGAAGAAATAGGCACGTTATCACTTGCCTATCCTCATTCAAAAAGTTTAGCTCTTTGGTCAAGTGGCACATGATAAAGACTACTGCTGAACTAAGAACTAGAGGAGGCTAAACAAAGAAGGCAACACGTTTTTTTTACAGTCTACCAAAACCACTAGATCTGGTCATTGGATTTTGCACTTTATGATGATCCATAAAAACTGATTTCTTTACAAATCAATCTCCAGGTATATAAGCTTCTTGTGAACAGCTAGGTCTCTAGGCAAGTTGTTCTCATCCATTATCCCTTAGCAGGAGGACACTCTCCTCCTCTACCTTAAAAATTCCTGTACTTAATGTGTAATTAGAGCAAGGAGAAAGTCAGCCAGAGGGCACAGATTCAGTCTCAGCATTCTGCTGACATTTTCAAGCTGCTCAGTTTTGTTCCTGTGGTTTTATGATGTTAGACAATTACATGAAGCAAATTGCAGCTCTGTCTTGGGTTTCTGTGTATTTAATATTTCACCCTCTTTATTTCATGAGCTGTTTTGTTTGGGGAAAAAAATCTATTTTTTGCAATCAAGATTTTTTAAATTTACTGCATTTTAACTGAACATGAGGAAGAGATAACCTTTTCCTGAGACAATTTCACTGCTTGCTTTTCTGTTTCACTTCAGAAGGAAAATTATTTTTCACAATGCTTAATCATATAGCCTTGCTGATATTACTCCTTTTATGAAGTATTGTCTCACAACATGATAAAACTTACTCCACATCTCTTCCAAAATATACTTCTTATGCCTCTAAATCAAGAAGAGCACTTGACTGAGTCACAAATGCCCTCCATCTAGAGGGACACTATCTGAAGGATTCATGTTGTAGTACCTTCTTCAGGAATGTTTTGAATGTCTTATGCCCACAGAAAGAATTAGAAGGCTGAATTATCTTTAAAAAAAAAAAGGCAAAACGTTCTTGACAGTATAAAGCAGAGAAAAACAATTGTACTAGTGAAAGTAAGGGGGAAAAACCCCAAAACAACAAACACCAAGGCAAAGTAGGAAAAATGGCAAAGTAAACCCAGGCTAAAACACATGTTCTTCTTATGCCAAGAAACTTAAATGGTTCATGAGTAATCAATTTTTGTCTTGTTAAAGGGCTGTTTAGACTATATAATTATTTAAAGAAGAAAGGTTTAATGAAAAAGACACAATTATGTCCTAAATTCATTTAAATTTATTCTAGCATTGTTCAATTGTTCAATCTTCATTAATAAATATTCAAGCAAGATGTTGGAGAAGAAAATTTCAAAAATTAGATTTTCTGATAATCATTAGGATGTCATAACCAAATCAAGTCCCTTTACCATAAAGGAAACTCTTGTTATCTTAACATGAAAAGCTAAGTCTGACAAAGCAAGTCAGAAGTTGTCGATGTTTCACAGGACCAACACATGGCACTGCTTGAGCCCTCACCATTCATAAAAGCATTATTATTATTTTAGAATCAGATACAGAGGTTCCATCTGTTACGAATGAAAAATCTTTTCGACTGCCACTAGAACTAGGGCATTATAAGATGTGTTAAAATTCCTTTGTGAAGCTCACCTCCCATTGCAGCCAATGAGAGTTTTACCATTAACCTTGGTACAAGCAATTAAGTAGCAATGCAGGCTAATTACATTCATTCTTAAAATTCTTGCCATGTCATTTCTGTTGTAAGTTACTATCCCTCTCCTAGAATAATTTCACCTATTTCCCTTAAGAAATGGCAGATTTTCCACCATTGGCCCAAGAATGTTTTCTTACCTCCTAGCTAGGACAAGCATGTCACAAAAACATTGTCAACATTCAAAAATATTAATACAGTAATTTAAGTTATGCATGTTTTACACGATGCCATTACACAGTGCCACAGGTCCAGTCAATTTGATTTGAATTACCCCAAAATAAACTTGTACATTTTTATTTTTGTTGAACGTGAAAGATTCCACCCATGTCTTCTATGGTCACAAGATGGATTTCCACAGAAATCTCTGCTATAATTAGATAAAATTGACTGAGGTCGACCAGGACTAACTTGTAAATTATTTATAACATTGACTTGACAACATAAAGACGCCCTCCCAGTCACCATCTGTATTATTACTAATTAATTTACCAGCTCATTTCGTTCATCTGCTAAGAGAGTATTTCTGTCTTCCAGCTTCCTTATTACAGCATTCAGCTCAGCGATTTTTAACTGAAATCTCCGCACATCTCGTTCATCCAAGTGCTGTTCCTTCACATCAAAAACATATAGGGATAGAAAATTACCCTTACCAAATATTTGACTCTCCTTAATTTAATATCATGGCTTAGCAAGTGGATTGTGTACATTTAAAATAGATTCATACATTAACGTCTGGAAATTTTATATTAATTAACTGAAACACTTTAACAACAACATGTGAAAATGTTACGTGAACAGTGTCTGCTTGTGAAATATACGTAAAGGTTTAACAATAAAAAAACCCCAAACAAACAGCTAGATAAATAATATATCATGTATAACAAGTTACTTCTCGCCAGTTTTCTTACTCTCAGCTAAAATAATTCTAGTGCATTGGACAGATTAAAATCACATTGTTTCAGAGAAGTGTAGTACCTATTTGCCAATGGTTAAAATATTCCTAAACTAATGAGATATGTAGTAAGAAAATACTGGTATTGACAACAGAAGATCACAATGTAAATTCTAAAAGTTCTATCCACGTAGTTTTCAACACTCTTTGCAATTTATGAGGTCCAAGGTGTTTCTAAATCAATGGAACAGCACAGTGCAGTGCCATTTACCATTAATTGGTCCTTGCAGTATTTTAAAAGTAACCACAAACCCAGTGTGAACACCGAGTCAACAATTATCCTGTGCCAAACATTTGAAGAAAAACCCATTTTCTTACCGGACTTCCCATGAGTTCAGTGATATCCCCAACTCCTGCAGGAAGCTCTCTCTTAGGACTGCTGTGGTATCGTTCTGCCTCCTTCACTTGGACAAGCTGCTCATCCAAAGCTTCTTTCTGGAGTAGCAGTTTCTGTGTATGGCCTGCCTGGACACCAAGGTCCTTCTCCAGAGCCAGAATTACCCTGTCTTTGCCTTTTATCTCATCCATCTGAAAGAAATCATGCAAGAAGGAAGTTTCTGTAGCATCCCCAAGTGCTCACTGCATGCATATTCACAAACTTGAAAAAAAAAAAAGTTCTGTTTCTGTCAGAATTACACCAGTACCCAAACTGTGGTTTCCAAAAAAGGAAAATATATCTCCTCTGAAGCCTTTTCCCCTGTCCTTTACCAAATTTCATTCTTCACTTGATCATGAGTTTGCTTGGTACAGTCTCAACTCAAGGGACAAAGAGACATAAGGAGAAGAAAAATCTCCTTTCACAATGGTTCAAAAGAAACAGGGCTAGTACAAGCTAAGACAAACACCCTTTAAAACTTACCTGGGCTTTGTTCCAAAGCTTGAGCCATAAACATTTTCCCTATGTTGACTCCCTCTTTATTAGTGAAAACCCCATGTGAATTTCTTCACAGACATTTAAAAATTAGTAGCATATACATGCACAATATTTAAACTGAAAATCTTAAGCATACCTATGTATTTTGTGTGCCCTCTTTATAAGATTCAAATGAGGACTAGTCTTGGTATAGAAAGAAAGAAGTAAATGCACACCCAGCATTAGAATAAAGAGTAGGAAGAAATAGTTCTTAAACACCCTCTGTGGTTACTGAACTCTGTGTTCATACATCTCCCCTCCAAATAAAGCACACTGCTCACAGTGACCTGCTCCAGCTCTCACAGCATTTGTCCCTTGCAGCAACAGTGTTAAATTCATGTTGGTACCATTCCAAATGCTAGAGGAAATTACAATCTGCAGCAGTTACTATAGAAACAGATTTCTTACAGGAATGTTAACCATTGGCAATATATTGCTTGGAACTGTGCTGTATCTCCTTCAGTTTACAAAACTGTTTTCCTGGCCAACATAAAGCCATGGAATTTTGAAAATAATACCACTATGATCTTATTTGAACACATAAAATTATGTACTTGTTAAATCATACATTTGTTGTTTATCATACATTCAGAGAAGTACTTTATGTCAAGTTAACACCAGAAGACCATAGAAGAAAGAGAAAATAAATAAGCAAGGGTTAGAAGTAATTTATAGTTCAATCTAAGTGATGGACAGGATTAACACAATGAGATTGCATGATCAGATGCAATTTGCTTCTTCAGGATTCTTGTTTTAATCTTTCACAGTCTACAAAGCACATGAAATCAGTTTGTGTAAAGAACATAAGTGGCAGGGGATGGCCTGGCTGAACCATGATCAAAGAGAAAAAGGTCAGATTTGAAGCGAGCAAGTTGGTCTAGACCAGTTTTAAGTTCAGTTGGAGCTGATGAAGATATTGGTTCTGAAGGAGAAAAGTTGCCTGGTCCCAACTCCTCATACAGTAAATAAAAACAATACTTCCCAGTATGTCAGTTCACATTGGTGAGACTTTCAAGTATGTCAAAAAGGACTTATAGGAAAAGAATGAAGTTTTTATTAATGGAAGAATTTGCAACACGCAGGGTTTCAGAGGGACTGTGCAGTGAACAGCAATGACAAAAATTAAGCAGCTGCCTCATTTGCTGAATGCTATCTGTCATGCACACTGAACTAGCAGGGAACCCTTGAGAGGAAAAAATGCCTTGTAACTAAATCCTGTGGATAGTTTCACTTTCAATGACACAGGTGCTCACACTGCAAATCCATGTAAGAGCCACAGGAATTTATCCACGTAAGGCACGCATTTAATAAGATCCAAGATTATATAGGCAGCACTAAGTTCAGTTACCCAATTAGCAGCATATTTCACTCTCTTCATATTCTCACCACTTCAATGGTATATGCAAAGACATATGTTTGAAGTGGGAAGGAAAAAGAAAGCAACAATCTCTACGTCTGCTACTTGCTGAACTGCCCCAGAACTGATCGTTTGAAACAGACGTGACCAGCACAGTCACACCCAGGTCACCCTCCTCACACCCTTCCACTGATCAAAGCACACCAGCTCACACAAATTAGAGAGAAATGTCCTGAAAGAGCAGGACTTTGGGGAGTTGGGGAAGACAAAATTCTCCTCGCTTCCTCGCTACTCTTTTTTTCCTACCCTAAAATCTATCGTGGTGAAACTTTCAGAAAAAAAGACAAATGACCCGTGTTTCAGGCAAACAGAAAAATCTTCGAGATGCTGAAAATAATTAAATATAGCAATGTCATTGCAACGACTGCAGATCTATTCTGAGTTACAGGTAAGCGGTAGAGAAACTCTTACTTATATAAATATATGCAAGTGCACACACACACAAACAAATGCACAGAACCTCACAACAACACTTTTTTATACATAGAAACTACCAGCACAAAAAATTCTAAGCTACTAACTTACCACCAACGCATCAAGACAAATAGAATTGCAACAAGAACGTCTCTAAGTTCTGTTTCAGGTGCCTGCAGCTAAATACAATTCTTCTCTTTTCAAGGGAACAGTTACACCTTTTATCCAATGTAACTGCAAAAACCTAGTTAATGCCTCAATTTTCTTAAATTTACCCCAATGCCTGACCCAAAGACTTACTATCTTTTTCAAACTTGCACAGTACAGAGTAAATTCATTCATCCTCCCTGCCTGCTTTCTCAACAGAGAGTACAAATTACTCCAGAGTAGAGAAAAATGGAAGAGAAATATTTTACAGCAATGCAACACCCCTCAGTTCCATGTGGGAGAGATGGCAGTTCAAGGGCCCAGAAGGCAATGAAAGAGGAGGTACATAACTAGGAAAAAGGGAGAGATGGTTTAGGTTTAAACTGAACACAAGCTGCCATGGAAGAAAGGTCAATGATTCACAAAGAACTTTAGTTTAGCCTAGTTTTATATATTCTAATAATTGTAAAAGCTCAAGGTCTCCATGTAAGTTCTGTTCCACTAGAGAACCACTGGAGCCACATTTCATTACATGAAAGCAAAAAAAAGTTAGTAGCATGAAGGAAAACAGCCTAATGTAATTAGGTATGCATTAGGTATGTGTATTAGCCCATGTATCTCCATGTCTGTTTTACCAGGGAGAAGAGTATCATCCATTAGGCAAATGAAAACCAAAACGGATTAATCCAGGATCCCTAGTTCTTTTACTAGAATAAGTGACAGAGTTGGAAACACAGCTTTCAGGTACAGATGCCCTTCAGCAGATCAGCTTAAGAAGCATGTTCATGTTTTCCTCAATGGCACTGTTCCTACTCAAAGGAACAACATGTGGCAACTGGAACCTGACTGCACTAACCTCCTATCACTGCTTTGGTGTATTCCTGCCAGTGCTACAGCTCGTTTGAGACCTCTCACTAAGATATTTTTTCTTCCAACATATTTAACACGATGAGATCCCAATCCACACATTGTGTTACATCAAATCCCGGAAATTCCTTCCAACTCATTGCTTTGGTTTCAAATCCGTTCTCAGTTCAAACCAGATTTGCCCACTATCTGCAGCAACAAAGTAAAACAGGGTTAAATGAACTATTTTACTCTGTTTTGCATGGATTTTTAAGAAGTGTAGAAGAGTGATTTTTTTAATGCAATTAAGCATAGTACAACTCAATACAAAATTACTGCGATAGGCAGGCAATGGAGCAACATGAGGTTAGAATGCATTTCCAATTACTGTATGCCTTGAGAAGAAAAGCAGCAGAAATACTCTCTGAAAGACTATTTTAAAGAAAATAAGATCATTCACAAGCACCTGCAGAGGAAAATTACTGAGAAATCACCTTGAATAGCATTAATTCTGGAGCTCTTGGTTAAAATTAGAGCTCTCTAAAGTATAGTTTCCTTAATGGGTTTTGTGCTGTCAAATGTTAGGTGTTGAACACAGACTCTACTTGCACTATGTCAGTGACAAGCCAGCACTTATAGCCTGTGTCAAAATTACCCAGGTTCCTAAGAACAGGGATCTAACTGCCTCCTAATGGCCACGAGAAAGGAACAGAAATGAGTCGTTTAATAACATTTATCAACATGAACGAGAACCAGGCCAGTCATTGGAAAAAACACCTCCTGCCAATTATCCCACACTTCAATAGCGGCAGTGAAAGAAAGTCACAGATTTTTGCAGGAACTTCAGCCTCTCAGAGAAGTTGAAAGAGAAATTCCCAGGGAATTAAAAGCCACATCGATCAAGTCACTGACATACTCGGTTTCCAAAGTGGAAAGAGCCAGCTGTTGCGTTGCCAAGTGTAAGACCTTCATCTGCACTCATTCTTGTCAAAGTTATCTCCCAGCCAACTGTAGAAAAAAATTTTACAGTCCTCTTCTTCAGAAGAAATTAAACTGATCTTTATACCAACTGCCTGACACTGAAAATAGGGTTATCTTGATGGAAGGGTTGCCCGTTACTAGGAAGAACAAAAATGAGATGCTACTCAAAAAACCAAAAAAAAAAACAAACCCCAGGTAAAGATTGAACCAAATGCAATCAACACCTTTTACATTTATAAATGGATACTACAATCTAACAACAATATCCCAAGCTGAAATCCCACCTGGAGAGAGGAATTAAAAAAATGTCACTTTTGTGCGTAGCATTCTCTACACCAAACATGTTCAGCTATTTAAATAAACTTTTGCTGCTTATTTAGGAACCTCAGGCGGAACAGGAACAAAAAATGACACCATTCAGTGGAGTAGTAAAGGCCACAGGCGCAGGTAGATATGACTTATTCTTAATTTAACGTGTACTTTTTCTAAACCAACAGTCAATATTTTCTTCCAGTAGATTTTGCCACATATTTTCTCAGAGAGTGCAAATCTCATAGACAAGGCATATATTAAAAGTTTTGATACCTTACACAAGAAATGTCACATGGGCAGAAAATTCCAGAACTCATCTTTCTCAAAAGCCATTGTGGTAGCCAGTTACAACCTGTAGTACAACCTGTAGTACAACCTGTAGTACAACCTGTAGTACTCCTGGACTTCTCCTGTTACCTATCCCAAGTGTTCATTGATAGATCTATGATGAACAAGTAGTCAAAAATATGAAAAAATGTAGCAAAACTAAGTAATACCCACTTTAGAATATTTCTGTCCAGGTGCAACACCTTGTAGGTTTTTAATACTGTCACATTTTTTTAAGGAGATATAAAAGTCAAATTTGTGACCTATGTATGATAACCAACTTTATAGAAAACGTAAGAACAAACACAAAATGCTGAGCTTGCACTATAAAAAAGGCTTCATTAGATCTGCTTGGTTCAGGCTAAAAGAAGGTCTGGCTGGAATGCTGCCCTGTGAGCTCCTGAGAGGACAAGCATAAATCTTCAGAGGACAGAAAGCCAAGTATTATTTGCAGTCCTAACAATGCTGGAGGTGGTGGAAGGGTCTTTGAAGGAGATTAGCTCAGCCTTGGAATGCAGCTGAAACATGCATCTCAAACAGATGGCAAAACCCAGGGCAGCAGCCTACAATTTGATATCAGCAGCTGTGTGTGAAACACACACGGGTTTAAGAGGACGAGAAGAACCAAACCACGCACAACTGCACTGGATGATTCAAAGCTCAGCTTTCCAGTCTCAAAATCTGACACTTTGGTTAGAAATCAAAACTCATGTGTACATGTCACTGCACAAGTGAAGTGAGAAAAGCCAAGCTCCACCCTTTTCAGGCCAGCAGAGGGTCAAGGAGTTCCCCTGACAACAGCCACGTGTCCCTGCTCCAGCATTTTCTGAGACAAAAGGCTTCTGCATTGTCCCTACAAAGGTACGAATTTCACCGCCTTAAAATGGCAAAATCCTAGCAATGGGAAATTGGGAGAACATGAATGTTATTAGAAAAATTGATGCTACCACAGCAAAGTATGCAATTTTGGGTTTTGCTGAAGTGTTAAACTTCTGCTTCTACTATTTTCCACATCTTACTGAAAAAAACAGTTGTTGAATCTCTTAGAACATAAAAGTATTTTATTTGGTCATCACATTTCAACACCTTTATCAATAGCCCAGATGAAGAAATGGAACGTATCTTCCTCAAAGTTGTGGATGATACCAAATTTGGGGGAGCTGTTATTACACTAGAGGACAGCAACACCGCTCAGAGAGATTTAGGCATGTTGGAGAAATGAGAAAAATAACCCTCATGAGGTTTGCCAAAGACAAATACAGTGTCCTAACCCTGTGAGACTTCAATTGCTTGCAATAGAAAAGGTTGGATGCCAATTGAAGTTGGCACTTCTACAACGCGAATAAAGACAGAAGAAAGGAAAAAGGAGAGACTTTAGTGTCTGGCAGGGAGGGCAAGCTGGATATGGGTCAGTGATGAGAGCTTGTAAGGACCGAAGTTACCTTTATACTGTGTCAAACTGGAAGAGGGTAGCCAGGAGGACACAGAAGCAATTTTTATTAAGCTCTTGTGAAACCACACCAAGAGCAGCGCAGACACTTTTGGGCTTCCCAGCACAAAACAAAAGGATTGACAAAGTGCCATTAAGTGTCATACAACTTCAGGAAGGCCAGTCAGACCAGTATGGGGCTGCAGCACACGGCATTCAAAAAATAGGTGAGGGTGCCAGGCTCACTCAGCCAGACAAGGGAAGAATGTATATATATAAAATATACTGCAATTGCAGATACCATCTGTCCTGGTGTAAATTAAGACGGAATATGAATTGAATTTAGAAATACTTGAATAACATATAGAGAGAAATAAGAACTTTACTGGGAGAAAGAAAAAAAAAACCCCAAATACATGAGCTATCTCAAGGGGGACATAAGGATGAACAAAACATTCTCCAGAAAGTCGTCCTGAACAAAAGACATTTCTCCAGGATGCACATCAAAAGGACGGGAATGACAATCACAGTTACAGAAAGAGGAAGAAAGAAATGTCATGGTGACTAGGTAGTGGGGCAGGCTGTCACAGACACTGTAGAACTCCAACTTGGGAGATTCTCAAATTGGACTGGGGGAGGCCCAGAGCAACCTGATCCAACTTTCACAGTATCACAGTATTAGCAAGGTTGGAAGAGACCTTGCAGATCATCAAGTCCAACCTGTAACCCAACAACAACCCATTGTCTAAACCATGGCACTAAATGTCTCATCCAGCCGACTCTTAAACACCTCCAGGGATGGTGACTCCACCACCTCCCTGGGCAGACCATTCCACTGAGGGATCACTCTCTCTGGGAAAAAACTCTTCCTGACATTCAGTCTAAACCTCCCCTGGTGCAGCTTAAGGCCATGTCCTCTTGTTCTGGTGTCGTCAGCCTGAGAGAAGAGATTCTCACCCATTTGACTGCAACCTCCCCTCAGGGAGTTGTAACCAGCACTGAGGTCACCTCTGAGCCTCCTCTTCTCCAGGATGAACAACCCCGGTTCCCATAGCCACTCCCCATAGGGCTTGTCCTCCAGTCCTTTCACCATCCTTGTCGCCCTTCTCTGGACCCTCTCAAGCAGCTCAACATCCTTCTGAAACTGGGGAGCCCAGAACTGCACACAGCACTCAAGATGTGTCTGACCAGCGCCGTGTACAGGGGAAGGAGAACTTCCCTGGTCCGACTGACCACACTGTTCCTGATACAGGCCAGGATGCCATTGGCCCTCTGAGCCACCTGGGCACGCTGCTGGCTCATATTGAGTTTCCTGTCAATCATTACTCCTAAATCCCTCTCCATTTCACCACTCTCCAGCCACTCCTCCCCCAGTCGATAGCGATGCATGGGGTTGTTATGTCCAAAATTAAGAACGCAACACTTAGTCTTGTTAAATCTTATATTATTGGAGTCTGCCCATTTCTCCAGCCTGTCAAGGTCCCTCTGAAGGGCCCTCCTACCCTCTGGCCGCTCGACATTTGCCCCCAGCTTGGTATCATCTGCAAACTTGCTGATGATGGACTCAATCCCCTCGTCCATATCATCAATAAAGATGTTGAACAGTACTGGGCCTAACACTGGCCCCTGTGGGACTCCACTGGTGACTGGCTGCCAGCTGGATGTGGCACCATTCACCAACACTCTGAGCTCGTCCATCCAATCAGTTCCTAGCCCGACATAAAATGCTTCTGTCCATGCAGCAAACCAATTTGGACCAAGAAGACTAAGAACGCTTAAATAGTGCATCTGTCTCCATAAATCATGGCTGATCAGGAACTTCTGAAAATCACTTCTGAAAACAATTTCTTTTACTTTGATTCTATTAACAGCAAAAGGATTTTCTGCCTTGCAAGTACAAATCTGCAGTACTGTCACATTAACCTTCAGACAATTTTTATGAGGCTATTTGAAAATACAATTGAAAAATGCAAATTTAATTCATCTGGTGTACTGTGTGCCCCCTTGAACAGGGACCTTACTGTGCATGTAATAAAATCAGTGACATCTTTTACAATGATTCTGTGTTTTAAGAAAATTGGGACTATTTTACATTAAAGTGAAATAAATTTAAATATTATGTTTATTTTAACAGTGTTCACAAAATAAATACTCCGTTTCTTTCTTATTGAAGAAATACTAGAAATGAGTATTGATGCCAAAATTCAATATCCTTCAGATGATTGGGCTTTTGCATCTATGTTCCAAGGCAAGCACTGTAAAGTGTTCATTATTCTTATCTCTGCAAAAACAGTACCTAGAGGAACAGTCCTTACAAAGTAAGGGCCTTCTTAAAAACAGTGTATAGAAATATAACCTCTAATATGAAATGGTTAATAGCTGGTTTCCTTCCCAGCTGTGCCGATAACAGGATAAGGCTGGACTGTTTCCAAAGCACACCAACAATGTGAAGATGCTATTTCAGCAATGTCAGCCAAAAGAGAGACTTGACTTACCCCGAAAACTAACTTTAAACCTACTTTAAAATCAAATAAATGAGTTTAATGGCAAGTTTAATCAAGGCTTAAGAAAAAGTGGCTGAAGTAAACTGTTATTTTTTGTACTTTCATATATTTAAATTAAAACATTAAATGCCTTTGTAGTACAGTTCTGGTCTTCAAGATACTTTATAAACACAACTTAATAAACTCAACTTGTCATCATCATCAATCAGGTCTGTATTAAATTTACCTTGGACCAGACCTCAGAAGGAAACCAGACATACAGCTTACAAAGATGCCACTAAAATAGAAGCCTGTGGACACAGTGTTATTTAGGTCTGTACATGCTAAACAGGCTTTAATATTTTACCTTCATGCAGATTATTTTTCAGTTTGCTATTTCTGATGGGTTTCTTCCTTTACCTTCATTTTCTGGTTTTTAATGCTAATTCTACTTCTAAGTATCTGAATCTGTAGCAACATACTTTCATTCTACAGAACAATACAACAGTTCAGGCTCAACTACTCAAGAAAATACAGCTGAAAAAATGAATTAATACATAGCTGTTCTTGCTTCCTTATCTTACTCTTCAAGGTGTCTTTTTACTTTTAAGACATCCGTTTCAATTGTTTTACTTTCCCATATTACTCCCCATTCATTTTTGTGTCTGTTGAGGTTTACTGAGTATTTTTCATTGCTCAGTTCAAAACTGAGAAGATTATCTCATAAATGATGAATAATATTTCTAAAATACTGACATTTGTAAAATACAAGCACGTCTATTTATATACTCAATATAATTGTATCCATATATGGATAGACAATGGATTTTGCTATTTTCCTTTCTCAATAGTTATTTTTTTATAATAGCCATGAATTTAAGATTTTACTCAAATTAGTCATGGGTAATTTTTTTCCTACTGGAATGTCTCTAAGAAATACATTCTCAAAAGTAACCAGTGATCTGAAATGCAAAATAAATCAGCTAAGTCTGACAAGACAATCAGACTGCACCCTGAATTACTCTATTTGAATTTGAATCACAGTATGACTGGCCCATTTAGGTTAATCCCAAAGATGCTGATTTCTTAACAGTCTCATAAAACACTACACACACATGAAAGAGCACATTAATTGAAGCTCATTTACAGAACTGTGCTAATATTAATAACACTGCCTGTCACATCCTTGCCATTCCATCCCATTGGGGTAAGAACCAACTGAGAACCCCCAATCCAGGGCTGATAGGGTTGAATTGCAATTGAATCCAAGAGTACCTTGGACTAATTAAAATGGAGAGAAGAGAAGAGAGAGGGAAATATCCCAGTCATCAGATTCTATAATCCCATTTGCTCTCTCAAAGGAACATCGCAGCATCCAGGAACTCCACAGCACTTGCTACGTTGCCCCAGATTTCAAGAGCGCCCTATGCAGTAACAACTGCCTAAATTGCTATGAATTCCTAGAAGAAACACTTCTCTCAAAAAAAAACCCAAAACAAAACCTTACAATTTAATGCAGAAATTGAAATTCATAACAAGAAAGGAGAGAGGGCACCAGAAGGCAGCACCAGGCTCCTGAGGGAAGAGATGAACATTTCCTGTGAAAGGCGACAAGACCAACTTCCTCTGGTGCTAGGAACAGGAAACCAGCTATCTACACCACCCCCTCCTCAAGTACATTCACCTTTCTAAATGTACCAAGTGACAGAGACCCAGCAACGAGCAAGGTTCCAATTAAAATTCTGAATGACTTGACAGGATTTCTGTGTGCTAGACAGAAAACTGCCCTTCTTCAGCACCTTTGTACCGCAGCAGGCTGAAAGCTTCTACTCTTGGAAAAGAAGGATTAAGTGTTTCCTTTAAAGCATCACTCAAAGCCAAGGCAAAGGTGTGTTTACTGGGGCAACTATGTGCCTCACCTCCCCGTTTCTTGGTGACATAACCTTCTCTGAGAAGGTAAAATCCATTTAGAAAATATTCACCATAAAAACATGTCAGAATGTACCGACCTTCTTTCCTCGTACACGTTTTAGAATTGCCTGTGCCTCATTGTCATGTTCTTAGAATTTCTTAGAAGAGTTTGTTAGAATATTGTTAGAATAGTAAAATTGTTTAGAATTTTTAGAATAGTTTGCAGAAACTCCACATTGTCAGTCTTGGCAGTTGTCGTTAATTAATGAAGGAAATAATAACCCTGAGACTTGATCAACATCCAATTCATTTAAAGCATAAATATTAACTGCATTTAAACTTCCATTGTCTCAAAACAGAAAATCACACCGTCAAGCAGATACTACATGTTTGTAGCATGTCCTCACCATAATTTTTCCTAGGGAATACATATAAGAAATAAAAGGTCCTATCTGTGCAAATGCAAATTGACAAGATATTTTCTTACAGAAACAGGTGTATTTCTTGACATAAGATAAATACTATGCTTATTATAATTTTAGATTTTATTTGCGTAAGTTTTGTACTCCTAGTTTGTGCAGATTAACAATGTGATCCATACATATATGAAACACACCCTGGTACCAAACAGAAGTATTGTTTGACGTACTAAATGTACTATTGTGTACAGCCCATCTTTGATTCTTTACATTTTACAAAGCTGAATAATTTGAAATATTTGGGGCACCCACTGTCAGGAAATATCGCCTGGTTTTTGAGGTTATACAAACAGCAGAGTCTGCCATCTGTGTTGAAGTCCTAAGGTTTATGACACGTGAAAAAAAGCCTGCTGTTCAAGGCCCTAACTTTTCTCCTGCTGTAGAAAAAACACAGACATTTTGAAAATTAAACAAAGGGCAACAATGCTTAAAATTGAATGACCGGGATAGAGATGTAGAAGAAGCAATGACATCTTCTTGCTTCAACACAATTAGTTCCTCCAACTCAAATATAAAATAAATATGAATACATACTAGTATGAGAAGGTAATTTTGCCATCTCACTAAGGTGTTCTTGCATTGTCAAATGAGCAATGCCTGACTTGTTTAGGACACTGGGAGGATAGGTCAGTAAGTAGGAAAGGGAAAGCCTATTTTTTGGATCTGTTGAGAAAATTCATCCTGGAAAGTCTTGGTTGACTCTTGTCCAAAACACAAAACTTTTGACTGCGTTGGGCTATGGAGCCAAGATTCTTCTTTGCTGTAAGGAGGAAAAAGTAGTGCAAACAGTGGCCCATTGTAACAATCTGCACTGATGAAAAACGTCTCTGCCAAAGAGCGCCTCAATATTTATGGGCACATACAGCAACATACTAATACCTGCTATAAATTGAAATAAGTAGCATTGCTTAATGAACTTACCAGCCTGCGGATCTCTCTCTCACATTCCCTCTTTATTCTGTTAATCTCATCCTGGTGGGACTGATAAGCCGTACGCAGGTCCGCGGCCTTCATTTTATCCGCCTGCATAATGTTGTTCAAAGCTTCCTCAAGCTGCTTTTTGCCAGATTTCAGCTCCAGGATCTCTTGTTGCAACTTCAGTCGCTCACTGTCAAACGCTTTGCGAGCCTCCTCCTTTGCCTCACTCAGCAGTGCCGTCTTCACTTTGTCAGCCGCCCCGTCCCGCAGGACGTTGACTGTCGACTGCAAACGCTGAATTTCACCATCTTTGATTTTCACCATTCTTGCCACCTCCTGCTCGTGCTGCCGGATCAGTAGCTCCCTGACACTCTGAAGCTCCTTCATTTTCTCCTCGTGGAGCTTGGCTTTCAGTTCAGAAACGTAGGCAGTGTGCTTGTGCTGCTCCTGCTCCCTTTCTTGCTTAACCTCCTGGATTTTTTCTCTCAGTTTACCCACCTGGATAAACAACATAAAACAGCGATTAACAAGCACTGCTACACTTTTAAAAGGAAGCTTTTTCTAAAACATTATTAAAAACCTATCATGAATATTGAAAAACAAAGAGTGCACACCTGACACCCTTCTCTCCTGTATATAGCTGGAGAACCAGGATTGGGAAAAGGCCATGCACGTGTTCAGGAATCTCCTGTGGGGATGCACAACTGACAATGAGTTCTCACAGTTTTAGGGAATGAAATAAAACTGAGTAACATACAATCTAGTTATCATCTTATCTCTGCACCAACCACTCCAGACTCCCCTTACTGCGCTCTATAAGTAGATGGAAAATGAATCAAACACAGAGAAAAAGAGGAGGGGTTTTGTTCAGGGAATGCTTTTATTTTGGATTTCTTAATTTCTTAGCTTTTAAGTGGGAAAGCCCTTATTAGATAAGCCAAAAGAATTGGTCTTCTAAAAAATCAAGTCTACTCAATGGACCTTACTCCAAAACTGAGACTATTCATACCTTCAGACATTTCAGAAAATACAGGCCAGTGACTCTAAGGGCTGGGGAGAGAATAGGGGAAAAATCTTAGCGTGTCATATAGTAATACCCAATGTGATGAAATGTCATTATAAAACGACGCTCAGCAGGCACATGGAAAGCAATCCTTTTTCCAGGTAGGATTAGATACTAATTTAATTTGCTGCAATAAAGCTGTGTCACTTATTCAACTATACTATCAGAAGTTGATGAGTTTATAAATAAATTTGCAAATTTACATTATTTACTTATTGCCTTACTGATGAGCAACGAAAATTGAAATGACACTGAGTGATGAAACCTACTAACAACAACACGGGGAAACAAACTTTATAATGCCATATATGTAAACATGGCTAATATACCTCCAGAACGACAGCAAATTTAAATTAGTCACATTGTAAATAAAGCATACGACCGAAAGGCAGTTTTCAATAAAACAAATGCATGAGTGTAACTTCCTAAGAGCATTTTTATACATGAAAAATGAAGTTTGAGATTTTACAATAAGGAAACAAAGTCAGGCAGGATATCAGGGCCCCAATAAACCAGCTATTTTCTACCTTTCTAAATTAAATCTCCAATCACTGGTGCCCACTGATACAATGCTGTTGCCAAAGCAGAAACTAGCTTTGCAAAAACATAAACATCATTGCTTCCTCCCCTTCCTATATCTGAAAAGTCCCTGAAAGCAGGATTTTCTTTAAAACAATATAATTACATTATCACAGGTTATGTGCATCTGTTGCTTTCTATGCCAAGGTGCTTTGTGCACTTGAGACAGAAAAATAAACAGTTCCACTATAAGACTGGAGCCAATAGCAGAATTTTAAAATTATGCATTTCAAAAAGGTAATACCTTATGAAATCACATGTGCTTCCAAGCCACTGCTGAACCACTGTCCCAATAAAAATGTCATGATAAGAATGTACTAAGGACTACCTCTTTTTTTTTTCTCTTATAATTAAATGTAGATTTTTTTTTTACTTGTGGCACAATAGTCAATGCCCTGAGGGCACAGAAAGGATACTCTTCACACTGCTTTGTGCCACTCAACAGTGAGTTCAATCTTATTTAATTTATCAGTTACTTGGGTGAAGGGATAGAATGATGACGATACAAAGCTGAGCAGCCCGGCCAATACACCTGAGGGCTGTGCTGCCATTCAGGTGGACCGTGATGGGCTGGAGAGCTGGGAGGAGAGAAATCTAATGAGGTTCAACAAGGGCAAGTACAATGTCCTGAACCTGCGGGGGATAACCCCAAGCACCAATACAGGTTGCGGGCTGACCTGCTAGAAAGCAGCTCTGCAGAAGACTTGGGAGCCTTGACAGATGACAAGTTGACTATGAGCAGTCAGCGTGTGCTTATGGCCAGGAGGGCCAAAGGTATCCTGGAGTGCATCGGAAAGAGTGTGGTCAGCAGCCTCAGGGAAGGGATACTCCCACTTTACTTGGCTGTAATGAGGCCAGATCTGGAGTATTGTGTTCAGTTTTGGCCTCCACAGTTCCAGAAAGACAAGGAGCTACTGCAGAGGGCCCAGTGAGAGGCCACAAAGATGATGAAGGGACTGGAGCATCTCTCTTATGAAGAGAGACTGTGGAAGCTGGTCCTGTTCAGTCTAGAGAAGACTGAGAGATCTCATCAATATACACAAATACTTCAAAGATGGGCGCCAAGAGAAGCCAAATTCTTTTCAGTGATACCCAACACAGGATGAAAAGCAAAGGCCATAAACTAAAACACAGAAGTTTTGCTTCGACATGAGGAAGAACTTCATTTCATTGAGGGTGGCAGAGCACTGGAACAGGGAGGTCATCGAGTCTCCCTTTCTGGAGATATTCAACACACACCTGGATGCATGGCTGTGTCACCTGCTCTACACGACTCTGCCTTGGCAAGAGAGTTGGACTACATCATCTACAGAGGTCCCTTTCAACCCTAAAAATTCTGTGATTCTGCGAAGCCACATTACGGCCGGTAATTTATTGCCAGTTGTTACAAAGGCAAGTTGTTAGGGGTGAGGCCAATGAACAATGAATAAAGGACTACACTTCAGCTTCTTCAACAACTAAGAACAAAGTCTTGAAGTTTTTTTGTTTAGTTGAGTTTGTGTTTGTTTGTTTGTGTTAAGTAACAAGTTTCCTTTCCTTCAATCCCCCCCTGGTCTGTTCCTGATGAACAATGAATAGGACATGCTAGGAATAAAAATTTATATCTTTCCATAATAACTTAGGAACCTCTGCTATTTAAATTACAATAGAGAAATTTACCTTTTAAACACTTGCAAGCTTCAAGGGAAAGTGGTTAAAGATAAAGACAGTTAAAGAATTTGAGAAAAAAAATACCCTAAAAAATACAATAAAAAACGTTGTAAGAGAAAAAAATAGAGAGAAAAATAAACCCCAAGGAGACAAGTGATGCAAATGAAAATCATTTCAAGTACCAACAGATGGATGCAGCAAGCACAGCACTGTGCCGGGAACTCCTCCCTCAGTTTTATTGCTGAGCAAGGCACCATATGGTATAGAACGTCCCTTGGGGCAGGTGGAGTCAGATGTGTACCCTCCCAACTTTTTGTGCACCCCCAGTTTCCCCGCTGGTGGAGTGGGGTGAGAAGTAGAAAAGTATCACAGTATCACAGCATAGATAAGGCTGGAAAGGACCTTGAAGTTCATCTAGTCCAACCTATAGTCCAACTAACCCAGCATCGACATCTAGATCATATCACTCAACACCTCATCCAGCCTCCCCTTGAACACCTCCAGGGCTGGTGACTCAACCACCTCTGCAGGCAACCCATTCCACATCTGGATCACTCTTTCAGTAAAAGACCTTTTCCTGATATCAAGTCTAAACTTTCCCTGCTGACGCTTAAGACTGTGACCTCTTGTCCTGTCCCCAGAGACCAAGGAGAAAAGACCAACCCCTGCCTGGCTACAACCTCCTTTTAGATAGTTATAGAAAAGTCATTGACTCTGTGTAAGCATTGCTCAGCAATAACTAAAACATCTGTGTTATCAGCACTGCTTTCAGCACAAATCAAAATCATAGCTCCATACAAGCTAATATGAAGAAAATTAACACTAACTCAGCCAAAATCAGCAGATTCATGATTTGTTAAGATACATTAATTTTAAAGGTTCTACTATAGCTGTGAGTAGAATTTTCCTGTAGATCACACTGCACCACCAGACTTTTTTAGGATCTCTTCCACTGTTTTCTGTAAACTTCTTCCAAAATGATACCATCTAAATTAATCATCACTTAATATCTGTTTATTCATGTTTCACTTCTCTTGACTGTTTTACCTAGGTTAAAAATAGCACTATCATGGCTAGCAGTTCTCTCACTCAATAACTTTGAATTCTGGTTGAAGTAATGCTGCCACATTTATTCTTAAAAACTTCGTTATTTTCTGTCCAATATTTGTCAGATGTCCCAAATTCTCTTGTTTCAGTGATTTTCTTTAAGCATTCAGAATTCACATTTATACATCAAGTGTAGAGAATAGATGAATTCAAAAGTCCTTCATCTGCTGCCAGGGAACAACGTACCCAGAGGGGATGCACTTCCTCTTAATCCCACTCAGCAGTCACTTGATTTACCAACATTTCATCCATTTCCCTGCTCCAAGAGGGTTGCCATATTTCATTTTTCAAACATAATTCCAACATGACTCCTTGCTACTCAGTACACTACTTACAGGTCAGCATGTTAACTGGCTCTTTTCTTAATTCTCACATAGCAGATGGGAATAACATTTTTATGTGTATATTCAGTGTGTCTGGATACTCAACAGCTGCATTTAGAGATCTTCCATCCTTACTGCCCATAACTCTTTTCCACTTGACGTTTTTAATCCCCAGTAATAAAAAATGTTTTGATAATATCTCTATAAACTTACAGTCACAAGCAGAATATGGATATTTAGAAGCAATAACTGAACTTGGTGCAGATGGAGCGATAGTTACAGCAAACACTGTAACACCTTGCTATCCAGAACAAAGTATTACTCAAAGTAACGCTATTTTCTAATTTTTGCTAACTATCTCAGTAGGAATAGGTAATTTGTAATACTTGTTCCTAAATATTCATGAATCTCAGCACAAACATTTAAAAAATCCACTCAGCTGAGTGCCAAGACTATGCTCATCCACTGCAGCTCCTTCTGCTCACTGCATCAAACTTCAAGGTTCAGTAACAGTGAGTCATGCCTCCCCTCATAATACCAGTATCATTTTTGTGCTTTGGTCAACTCTATTACTAATTTTGGATGCCTTCCAACTTAGCTTTTCCACCAGCAGAACAAGGGCAGAATGTGTGCCCCTCTTCAGTTCATGCATTTCCTTCTCTGCGATCTCCATAGATGGCAGCAAATTTACTGTCCAGGAGGACATACTGCCTAAAAACAGGTTCTTAAAAACTATTAAACGAGTGTTTCCAAACCAAGAAGCAGTACATGGGAACTAAGTCAGGGCCACAACTTTTACTTCACTCTTTTTGAACCCAGCTACTCATATGGTTGATGCCCAAAACACCACCAGCAAGACCCACGACGATGCATTTTGAAAGGCCTGCAAACACATCCATGAGCATGCAGGAGGAAAACTCCAGAGAGGAAATTTCTTTAAATGGATCAACAGCCAGTAAAACAAAATGAAATGGGAAAATATGCACAAAGTTTTGGATGTCTCTGGGGTAAAATTTTATTTCATAGCAAGCAGTATTTTGCAGGCAGACTAATTTCCATTTGTGACGTCTTTCATCAATTAGAATGTTCCTTCTCAGATAAATCATTAATATGGGCATATACG
The DNA here is from genome assembly GCA_013390025.1 of Pitta sordida. Lineage (NCBI taxonomy): Eukaryota > Metazoa > Chordata > Aves > Passeriformes > Pittidae > Pitta > Pitta sordida. The sequence continues at coordinate 35,978 of WEKX01017670.1, forward strand.
TGTGGGACAAAATACCTTAGGAAAATTAAATTAAGTTAATTTTCCCCGAAAGAGTTTGTTACCTTTCCTAACGCAGCTTATGTCTACAGGCCTCAGAGCTGTCTGTTGAGCACCTTCAGGACTTCTCTCTTTACCTCTGTGTTAGGAAAGCTATCTCATTTATTTAGAATTCTCTAAGTACAGTGGTTTATACTTTTCTGATACCAAGTCATAATTTCTGTTGGTTTTGTTCCTCATTTCTGAACTACAGTCTAAACCAGAAAAATCTCTATGGCTTTGATTTATTAATCTCATTCAACTCATTTCTCTGCAGATGCACACGTACAATATATAGACAATTCTCTGATAATAATCTCAATACACTAGAAAATATTAAATTCTCAAGCTACAGAAAGATGAACAAGTAACCAAACTGAAGCAACTCTACATTGAATACAGGTAGATAAGCAGAACAGTTCCTGCAGCTCTTACGGTCTTGTAGTTACACCTCATTCTTCATTGAATCAGATTTAAACTTGATGTGATTACAGGTAAAGCATCAAACCTGAAAGTCTATCAGGGCTAAACTTTTCTTGGGGTTCATGCAATAATTTTGTAGATTTTTTTAAGAATCCGAGTAATTTAAGGACTCAAAACTTGTTCCCATTAAATCAAACGAGAGAAGGAGAAGTTGGATGAGGAAGACAACAGCAAAAACTGATGTTTCTGTTCACTCATCAGTGATCCTGACCCATATATAAAAATATAGATATAATATCCATATATATGGATATTTGGGGACATTTACTTCCTTCTGCACACTATTTAAAAGAGTTTAACAGCGGTTCTTCCAATTTCAATTCTTTGTCAAGTCTTTCTTTTAAGGCTAATTCATTTTATTACCAAACTCTGCTGGTTTCTAACAGTGCTGCTGTTAAGAATAATGACCAGAAAATATAGAAAGACAAATACCTTGCTCTTTTCTTGCTGAAATTCTATCTGGATGTTGGTTAGTTTAGTTCGCAGCTCCTCATTAGCAGCTTGCAGGGCTTCAATCTCCATATCGGACTTCTCTCCCTTGGCACGACTTTTCTTGGACATAATTACTTTTGAAGTTTGAAATATAATTTTTGCTCCACACTGAGCTACCAGCTAGTGCCTTCTGCTCTTAGCATTTAAGAGTCATGTAGTGCTCAAAAAAACCTTTCATATAAATCTCTGCCATTGCAGGAGCAGTCTCTGGTGCCCTGGAAGAAACAAAGTAGTGGGAACAGGATTAGGCTGCAGCACTGAGCAGAATCAAACATCAGACTTAACATTCAGGTTTTAAAGCACACTGAACTTGTTAATTTCCTATAGTAAGAAGAGAGCATTTCTCACCCTAATGTACTAGTTATAATGCATGATTTGTATTATTCTCACACAGCATCAACATCTATGAAAAAAGTATCATAAAAATGGAAAAACATTCAAAAATCTTTCTGAAAATACCATAAATGTAAGCTGTTTATGTTCAGGGCTGATAGTGTTTGAAAATCTATTATCAAATCACAAAGATACTTAACTTCATTTTAATTTCCCAGTATCCTCTAAGCTTAAAAAGTATTCAATTATTTAAATCAGCTATATGTAATATTCAAGGAGAATATTAATAGCAGACTCTAATTCCATAATTAGGAAGCTTAGCTTGCTTCATAAGTACCTAGTTATAAAAGCTTAATCTATGACTTTTTTTTGGCTCTGCTCGCCTCCAAGAATAATCTGGTGCCCCACAAGAACAAACTGAGGAACAAGTGCTATCAATTAGTTCCCAAACCCACGTCCTCTACTCATTTTAAATATCCACAAAATTACATCATTCAATTGTCGACAAAGCCGAAGGGTTCCTACTTTAATACTGAACAACATTCCTGGAGTATTGTATTTCCAAGAAAATTGCTGCCAAATTGTCTTCAAACTATAAGTTCCTCTTTCCAATACACTCCTGTCTGGGAGAGATTTTTGAAATTGTTTTAAAATGAAAATCCCATGCATTCTTTAGCACATACTTTCGAAAGAGCTAGCAACTGTGAACCTGTGAACTAATACCTCAGGTATGTACAGGGAAACTAAAAAACTAGGTTTTATTCTCCTCTTCAACAACTGGTAAAAGGACGGTGAGTTCACAGAATCATAGAATCATAGAATATGCAGAGTTGGAAGGAACCCACAAGGATCACAGGATCAGAGGGTATTCCGAGTTGGAAGGGACCCACAAGGATAATCCAGTCCAACGCCCAAGCGAACGCCCACCCAGGGATCAGGCCCACAAAGTCTGGAACCACGGGCACCACGCTCCATCCATCCAAGCCTCCCACCATCCAGACCATGTCACTGAGCTCCTCATCCAGTCTGACCTTAAACACCTCCAGGGATGGCGACTCCACCACCTCCCTGGGCAGACCATTCCAATGAAGGATCACTCTTTCTGGCAAAAACCTCTTGCTGACATCCAGTCTAAAACTCCCCTGGTGCAGCTTAAGGCCATGTCCTCTTGTTCTGGTGT
>WEKX01017670.1:39475-51414 GCA_013390025.1 Pitta sordida
ATACTTAACATGATTTGTGTTGTATGTTTGGGGAAATCCATTAAATTCTTAATGGACCTAGAAAACCAATCATCTGAATAATGTTTCAGCTTCCAATTTCTATTCTATTTGCTTAAGAGGTTTGAAGAATGTTTTTTATCGTTACCTCACTGTCTTCCCTGGTTTTATCAAACAAGACCACAAAATAAGTCATGAATTGCTCTATGATGCTTCCAGATGTTAAGTATCGACAAAACTTAATAGAACAAAAAAGAAAAATTAATTGCTGCAAAAATCTGAAATTGTAGCACGAAACATAAGAATAAGAAAACAGGAAGCTAGCACTTCCTCATGAAAAGTNTCTCGAGTAGCTCAACATCCTTCTGAAACTGGGGAGCCCAGAACTGGACACAGCACTCAAGATGTGTCTGACCAGCGCCGATCATCAAGTTCAACTTCTGGCCCGGCACAGGACCATCCCAAGAGTCACACCCTGTGACTGAGAGCATCACCCAAATGCTCCCTGAAATCTGTCAGGTTTGGTTCTGTGACCACTTCCCTGGGGAGCCTGTTCCAGTGCCCAGCCACCTTCTGGGGGAAGAACCTTTTCCCAATATCCAGCCTAAACGTCCCCTGACACAACTTCAGGCCATTCCCTCAGGTTCTGCCACTGATCACCACAAAGAAGAGATCAGTGCCTGCCCCTCCTCTTCCCCTCACGAGAAGTTGTAACTGCAGTGAGGTGTCCCCTCAGTCTCCTCTGCTCCACCCAAACAGACCAAGTGCCCTCAGTTGCTCCTCACACGGCTTCCCCTCAAGGCCCTTCACCATCTTCGCTGATCTCCTTTGGACACTCTCCAACTTTCTTTCTTACATTACAGTTACATATCTTCCTCATAATGTCAAGTCAGACCAGATGAAAAGTGAACAGCGCTCAAGACACTATGTCTCGGTCTGTTTAACAATATTCCCATTGGGTGTTTTCCTTCCTAAAAAACAATCAAAAAAAGACCAACTTTACCAATTATTTGCTAAAGAAATTTAAGTTAAATAGCAGGTCTGTAATATCAGATGTGTTTTCTTCAAAATATACTAATCTATCAATTTATCCTATTTGATAAAATTTAATGTGTCCCTTATATTCATTACATTCAGCATTTTTAATATGGATCTATGAAATAACAGGAAATTGAAATACATTTTAAATTTATTTATGCATCAGATCTACCTTAAAAAACAAATAAACTCTTCTGCTGTTGTGATATTACACAAGAAAATTAAATCGACAATATTCTTACAGTAACTTAAAACAAGGAAACTCTTCAGTGAGTAGAAGAAATGTGAGGAATTACTGTTCTTAATATAGGGATCTCATTCTATTAATCTATGGAGTTTCTATAATACTAAGCACTACTAAACCAGTATATTTGAAGCAAAATCCTCAACTGTATGGAAAATTTGGATTACAAATCAGTTGCTAGTGTTGTTTTCCTGTATAATTTGTAAAGAAAATCTAAAATAAATAAAATTTTAGACCAAGAACGTAAAGAAAACCACCTGCGGGGGGGAAGGGGATCAAACCCTTTCCCCTCAAACCCCTCAAAAAAATCCTCCCCAAACGACAAAACTAACCAGAAAGAAAACAAAAACAAAGGCATCAAATAAACCAAAAGCCAAAAAACAAAACAAAATCAAAACCAACTAAAAAAACGCCCAATCACCACACACACAGAGAAAACTCCACACATATCACCATCACCATCAAACTGCATTGGTTGGCATAGAAAAAAATTCCAATTTTACTTTTCTCTGGAACATAATATTAATAATAATATATAATAATATTTAATAATAATAAATACTTAACATGATTTGTGTTGTATGTTTGGGGAAATCCATTAAATTCTTAATGGACCTAGAAAACCAATCATCTGAATAATGTTTCAGCTTCCAATTTCTATTCTATTTGCTTAAGAGGTTTGAAGAATGTTTTTTATCGTTACCTCACTGTCTTCCCTGGTTTTATCAAACAAGACCACAAAATAAGTCATGAATTGCTCTATGATGCTTCCAGATGTTAAGTATTGACAAAACTTAATAGAACAAAAAAGAAAAATTAATTGCTGCAAAAATCTGAAAGTGTAGCACGAAACATAAGAATAAGAAAACAGGAAGCTAGCACTTCCTCATGAAAAGTTAGTCCATTTAAAGAAATGTAACCCTTTAAACACAGGAGGGAAATAACAAGCTTCTTCATCTAGATACTTCACTTCCACATAAAGAGTGTTTTTCTATTTGACTTTCTGATATAATATAGCAGAGCCAACTACAGGCTACCCATACCCCTTACTCTGCTTGTGAACACGAGACTTCAGTCCATTCTTACTACAGCACAGCCCTGAATATTCAAGAAATTTAAAACATTTTATTATCCTAGCACTTGACAATAGTAAATGCAGTGGACACAGGCACAATGTGAACTCCAGAAGTAAATGCCAGTTCACCTGTGTAATAGTTTAAAGAAAACAGTGATAATCAAAGCAGTGACTGTATGGGAAAGACAACATTCATAGCTGCTGAAGCCCAAGGCACATTTCTCACAAGGTTCAGATGACCTACATTTACTGCTGCAATTCTCAGCTCTGTGCAATAAAACATGACTGAATGGATAAAAGCAAAAGAACCTCCACAGGATTGTAAAATAATACTCCTCCCAGGCAAAAAAAACCCCACCAAAACTATATACAAATTATCAGAATAATTTTCTAAGGATATTGCAGACTGGTCACATTTTAGATATCCATTTCTTAGCTACCTACAGAGACAGATCTGTTTCTGTAACAGCAGAAGCTTTGAAAGTTATTTTAAATCCTATCCCACTTAGGGAAATGCAGAGATTCCTTACAGTGGAACCCTTTTGTAAGTGTCACTTGTGATTTTTTAAGAGATAAACCAAAAAACATCTTTATTGTTAACTAACAGCTCCACATCCATTTTTGCAGATCCACAGCCCATAGTCCTGAGCCATTCTTGCTTTATTAACAATACACCTATTGGGCCAAACTACATATATGGAAAACAATCACCAAGAAACTCTAAGCATGTTTTCATTGTTTTCTTCCCAAAAGAGCTCACAGTATTGTAATCCTGCTGATATCAAACTCATTTAAACCACATGCACACAGTCAAATCTATTTGTACCTACTACTAACAACCTCTAAACACTGAATTATTATTTTTGTTTAGTACTACTCCATGCCACTGGATAGCATCCAGTATATTAGTGGCTTCATTCTAGTGGAAGACATAAGCATCCCACCAACAAAAAATAGCCAGCTCTGCATTTACAAGGAATTTTCACAAGCTGAAGAGGACAAGGCGGGAGGAAGGGAAGGAATCCTGCACCTCCTTTTTGCACTACACAACATTTTAATACACTTGGAGTTACTGAAGACTTTAACCTGAATCCATTCTTAAAAATTTATGAGCTTGAAGCCAGACTTTGAAGCAAATAAAAATATTCACTGGCTTCAATGAATGTACATTGTTTGTTAATATTTACCTGATTCCACTTACAGAACTGTTTCGAGGATTCATTAAATCATTAAGATAGCTCTACTAACCCTATTAAAGGAGAAAACGTTACAAACAGCAATCCTGTGACATATATAAAATTCAAAAGACACCAGCACAAAAAGGCAAATTTCAAAGGCAACTTAAAATGATGAAACAATGCCTTCCCTCCACAGCCTTCAAACCTCAGCCCTGCTACACAGCTGGAGTGCTTTAGGATGCTGCCTTCACTGCAACTGCAGGAAGAAAGGGTGAGTTCTAGCATTTCTGAATTACAGCCAGATAAATGGCAAATATAGATTCCAATATCTTTACTGACTGTCACTGACAACCCACAGATTAATAACGATGTCAAATTTAGGCTTTTGGATTATACTGGACCACCTTTGTTTACTTACTTTTGCAGGGAGCTTCATTCGGGTATTTTTTTTAAACCCTTCATGATTACATTTTTACTGCAAAGAGCAAGAACAGTTGAAACCTGAAACTAAAAAATGAAAAATTCAGGGATGACAGCTGTGTAGGAAATGTGCAAGACAGCTGATAGGCTTGAGGGAAGAGGTTCAGATTCTCAATTTGATAACTCACGAGCGAGGTGGAACTCAATGGAAGAAAGGCTGGGGTAGTCTAACACTTTATTGCATCTTGAATATTTATTATTTTGTAAATCAGTTGGAGGTCAGGCAGGTATAAGGATGCAAAAAGGTGTATCTGGATGTGGCATTAGTTACCAGCTGAACAGTGAGGCAAACAGCAGTGGTGTGATTTTATTCCACTATCTCTGATATCAGTAATTATTATGTGCTATTTTCTACCTTTACCAAACCTTCAAGCTACCTCATACTGTGCCAGACAGCTCACATTCTCTATCATAGAAGAATCAAATAGCTGTGTGCAGAGCAGCACAAACACATGAGTTAAAAGTTAAAATGCTGAGCAGCTTAATGACAAAACTGCTTCACCTACCAAGGGGTGGCTCAAATTTAACACCTCTCATTAAAATCAAGATTCGGTCAAAATGAAGATATCAGCTTATTCCAGTAACACAAGAAGACCAGTAAAAGAACATGGTTTATTTTTTCCAAAGTCCCCATCCTGCTCCACTTTTAAAGTCATGTTCCTTAGTTCCTGAATTGACAGTGTTATTGCTTAAAATTTGGAGGGTCTCAGAATCCCCCCTCCAAAATATCCACCTGTGCTCTGGAATTTAGGACCTCAACCTTATGTTTGACTACTGAATTAAGGACTCCTGCTCAACTACAGTGTTCTTGAAGTAAGACACCTCACATCTAATTTCAAATCTAGCTTGATAACAATAAATACCATCAGTTTATGATGATACATAGAGGCTAAGGCTTGATTGCCTGTATTTTCTTGAAAAAAAATCAATTAATCTCTCAATAAAGTAGGCATTACACTTTCCTACCTCAGAAGGATATTTTGAGGACAATAGTATGAAAAGAGAGACTGGATAGGGGCTATGAGAAATTAAGCTTATGACAACTACAAAAAGTTTGCAATTGCCTTTGGCAGGGATCATCCAATTTAGTGTCCCACAAAACAACAATTCCCACAGAAGGTCTGTTAACTCCCTCACAACAGCGCTCTCATAATCCACCAGCTAATACTGGTATTTCAAGAAGTGGCATTTGAGTGAACACCCATTGCAGTGAACAGAGTTCAAGTCACTCTGGTTACTGGCTGATGCAGCTGCATCACCTGGAATGAAATATTTAAACTGAGAATTTCAGCCAGACAGCAGCTTCTTTGCTCTCCCAGCTCTCTAAATTCTGAAAGGGAAAATGCAGCAGTAAAAAAGCACAGCTAGATACTAACACAGCAAGAGCCTACAGACAAACTTTGATTTCCCTGTCTGGTCAAAACAGGACAGAGACAAGCAGGACAAAGCACAAGAAAAGCACAGAGGAGAAACTTTGAGAACTAAAGGCTCTCTTTGTGTAACCATCTTCCAATGCCCACAAAGAGAAAACGCTTCACTACCGTGAGGAGACTACCAATAAAATACCCTTCTGACAGCTGCCAACAAATTTGATTCAAACCATTCCAGACTTGTTGGAAATGGTGTTGGCAAGTTGGCCACCAGAAGTTCGAATGTGCTTTCTGAAGGTGCTTAGAGTTGAATGTGGTGACCATGCACATAGAAATATATTTATCCAGACACATGTATCAACAGCATAATTTTAAGGAGAGCATCCCTCAGAATATTAAAAAACAAAGGCACATTCGGTCATAGTTCATCACAAAAAGAGAGAAACAGGCAAGTAGATATAAATATAAACCCCCAGAATTACTCTGTGACAAACCACTATAGACTCTGAGACTGTCTGCTGTCAAGATCAGACTGTCACAAAGTACTTTGAAGCTCAGAAATTAATCAATGCATACAAACATATATGCACATATATATATATATTTCTATATACATACAAGAAATAAAGCCTCCTAAACTTGAAAGAATGTTAGCACAGAGATTACTTGTGCATGCAACTTTGACCTCTCAAGTATGCAAGTTGTACATGCAATTTAAGGCGATTATCCAATTTATGGGGGAATAAAATTGCTAGCTGTGCATCCTTAACTGCTGAACACTGTCATAGTCATAGTCAGGCTGCTTTGGATGTTTGGATATTTGGATTTCTTCATACAGAAATCATGATTTCATTTCACTGTACTGTTTCAGAGAGAGACTGTGAAGATGGCACAGCATTATACATAACGTTGATGCCAAGATATGTCACTTAAAGCTTACAGAAGTCCCAGTGCTCGAATGAAAGATGTTTATGCTTCACTGCTTATGAACACAATCTCCTCCTTCCCATGGTGCCTACAAAGGAGGTTGTCCTCTGCGAGGTCTAAATGGTTCTGTGAATAATCTCTGATCATTTACAAAAATCTTTATTTAAGTTGCATTATCGTGCAAATCGGATAGAGTAGCAACCCTAATTTTGCATCCAGCTGTGTAAATATGTTCATAGTCATACAATTACTGCTATGAATTGATATTAGAGTTCTCTTTCTCTTCCCACCATAAAAGAGGTGGCAGAGGGAAGCCTCAAAAGTTAGGGTGACTTCACAGACATACTTAGTCTGAAGGAAGACTCAGTGGAAAAATTTGGAAATAGGTACTGCCAAAAGAAATATTCTTTCTACATCACATGTCGTCTCCCTAAACATTAGATGAAATTGTGAATAAGATTTTGTTTTAAGGGATAGCAGTTACACTGCAGTTTTTCACCTCTTACATAGCGCATTCATACTATCAAAACTTAAACTATCTGTTTCCAAAAGAGGGGAGAAAAAAAAGAGGTTGTGTGAGTGGCGGAAGGCATATACTCTGGGGAACAGATTACCAGAAGGGAGCCTGCTTAAGGCTCTAGTAAAGGAAGAAAGAGAGCTAATCTTTTCAGCGATGTAGCCCACTTTTTATAACTAACCTCAGTAAGAATCTGTCTTCTCTTTGCCTGCTCTTCCCTCACAACCACCAGTTCTCAAAGATGGAATAGAGGAAACAAAGAGAAGTGCAGATCAGTAAAGGAAGAAGAAAAATAAAAGGGTGAGATGAAAACTCAAAAGTTACTCAAAGACCTAGTTGTTACTTGCATAGACTTGTACCAGAAAGGGGAAATGCTGAAATGCTGCCTGATTTAGTGAACAATGAGAAAACCTGGAGCTTTTCAGTGTAATCAAGCTCATTACCCTCTCAGAGAATATCAATTCAAATGGCTATGCTACAAACATGTACTATTTACTCTTTTTTTAGCAGTAGAAATCTGGAAACATCAAGTTATAATGATCCTCACTGACACTTCCCAAACTTCATAAGGAATTAAGGATAGGAAATTACTAGATGGCCTCGCTTGGCCACCTGGGCACACACTGGCTCATGTTCAGTCACTGTCAACCAGTACCTCCAGGTCCTCTCCCACTGGGTCACTTTCCAGCCTCTCATCCCCAAGCAGATGTAGCACTACATGGAGATGGGATGACCCAAAGGCAAGACACAGCTGAATTTGCCTTACTGGGGGCATAAATCCGGCCTTGGCCCATCAATCCAGCCTGTCCAGATCCCTCTGCAGAGCCTTTCTATGCTCCAGCAGATCAACACTCCCACTCAGCTGGGTGTCATCTGCCAACTGACGGAGGGTGCACTCAATCCCTGTGTCCAGACCACTGACAGATCCTAAATAGGACTGTCCCCATTACTAAGCCCTGGGGGACACCACTGGTGACCACCCACCAGCTGGATTTAACTCCATCCACCACCACTCTCTGGGCCTGGACATCCAGACAGTTTTTACCCAGCAAACAGTGCACCTGTCCAAGCCATGAGCAACCAGTTTCTCCAGCAGAATGCTGAGAGTAATGGTGTCACTTCACTGAAGTTCAGGTAGAGTTATCCACAGCCCTTCCCTCATGTCTTAGAAGGAGACCCTTGTCTTAGAAGGAGATCATGTTGGTCAAAGAGGACCTGCCTTTCATGAACCTGTACTGGTTGGGCCTGGGCCCTCAGCTGTCCTAAAGACAAGCGTGATAAATTTCAATACCCAGTAAAACTTCTGGTTTTGATAATGTGGTGGTTTTTTCCATTAAATGCTAAATCTATCTGTTCATTCATTAGAGATACAATCTCTAAACAGCGTCTCGACATCTAAAAATAATTCGGGTAAAAAGAAACACAGAGATCCAATCAGTGAAACAGGTGTCAGACTTCATAGCTGACAAAATGTATGTCTTCAAGATCAAAATACTCACAGAAAGTGAATAAGACAGAACCTAGGAAAATATTTTAAATATTATACCATCTAGTATTCCATGCTAATATTGTCTATTCAGATTGACATCTCTGAGGAGAAAGATCTCTCTGATGAGAAAGTAATTTTTCAGCACAAATCAGAAAGCTGTTGGCTGCTTCTGAAGTCATGCACTATATTTATGTTACTCCATTCAGATTTAAAGGAGTGTTTTTATCTACATTGTTGTAGGTTATATTTGCTAACTAGCATTGCTAAGATGATGCTCCATCTTATTCCATTCAGTTTCTTTATTCACATATTAGTGCCACGGTTTAGACAATGGGTCGGTGTTGGGTTAGAGGTTGGACTCAATGATCTCCAAGGTCTCTTCCAACCTTGCTAATACTGTGGTACTGTGATATGGTCCTATGAGATATTAATTTTTCCCCGTATTTTGCTACCCTTGCCTCTGTTTGCTGATCTCAGCTGGGAAATGGAACTGTTTCAGTGTGTAACTTTTTCAGGAACACTGATTCCAAATTTTAGGTAAAACACAGGATATGCAAAAGATCATACAAGGCAGAGAAAAACAGTCTCCATAAATTATGTCTGACAGAAAGCAGTTACCTCAAAATAATAATTATGTCACCCTACAGTACTTGATTATAGAACTACAGCACTGAGTTACTGAGCAATAACTTAAAATTGATTGTTATTGTCCAAACTCGTTATGATATGGAAACACATAAAGGCACATTTTAAAACATGGTTTTGCATAAGACTACTTGTAATACAAAGATCCTCATAATATAATTCTGTATAAATATAGTAGTGCATCTTTGCACATGATGAGTTTCCTTCAGAAAAGGTAAGTTGCAGGTGTTGAGATAATTAGTGTCCCTCAAAATTACTCTTCTGGGAATCACCATTCATACAATGCTACGCATAAAACAGGCCTTTCCCCACACTCAAACACACATTGCCACAATCAAATCACATTATCATAGTTATTTAATATTCATAACACACTCAGAGCTATTGATAATACAAATTAATTGAAGAGCTGAGAAAAACAAGAACCTATAAAGACAACCATAACAGAGCCTATTTATCAAGAAAAAGCACCAGGTATTGCAAATATGGAATAGCCTAAAGAATTGCCAGAACTGCCAACCTCATGGCCTCTCACTACTGTTTACTGAATGCACACCATGCAGGCTATAGGTTCCTGGTTCATACCTTTTCTTTCCATTTATGCTTATTTATGAATGTACAAGCAGCTCCATAAACGACTCAAGATCTATCATGCTTAATATTGGACAGCAAGTCTTACACATTTGAGAGACCTTTCCAAGGTGCCAGAGAAGTTTGCTTACTTTTCTTTTTAAGACCTCTTGCAAACACTAAACACGGAGAGGATTACTCTTAGATGACTAAGTGAAATGTTACCTCTCTTATCTCACCACAACCATTACCAGCCACAGACTTATCTAGTGGCAAAACATGTGTGGGAATTCTGCCAGCAGCTGCACAGCTCTCAGCTACCCAAATGTATTACATCACTGTATTTTAGTGTCATAGAAGACAAGTAAATACTATTCATATGGGCCCTAAGATGCATTCTGTACCCTACATTTTTTACTTTATTCTTTTCTTCTTCATAACTTTTTCAGTAATGATCCTGCATTCTACAGCTGTCGTTTGCCACAGCACTTGCCTTGGGTTCATACTTTTCTAATCAGACATGAGAAGTCAATGTGCACTATGCCAAATGTAACAGCAAGGTTTGTGAGTAGCTAAGGAGTAGCAATTTCAATATATAAACTGAAAAATATTCATTGGGAAAGAAGATTTCCTGAGTTGCTGCTGCTTTCCTTTCTGCATTATAGTTTTCTGGCAAACCTTGACTATATTCTCCATATATTTTTAGATAAAAATATCATTTCTAGGGTCTCATTGAAGCATTTTATTGCAGAAAGGACAGTTACACAGAGTAAGGGTTGCCTATTTCCTAATATTTCTAATACTAATAACTCCATTATCACTGCAGTTCCACTGCACGACTATCATCAGATGAAAAAATCCAAAATTAGTCACCATGTTAAACTGTCATCCTTATCGTACCACTCTAATAGGCGGAAATGGATAACTTTCCCTAAATAGTAGATCATCCTTGGAGCAAAAATATGTATATATTGTGGTGGGGTTTATGCCTGGCATAGATAGTTGTTTGCTGAACACCCAAATAACACGCTCGCAAAGCATAGTACCTTTCTCTTGTCCACAGGTTTCTGAGGCAGTTGTGTTTGATTTTAACTTCAAGAGGTGAAGACTCAGCAGAACTACCAGCTCAGTCACTAGGTATGTTTGTTCTGGGACTTTGCACACCCCAACTCCTAGTCCTGTTGGCACGTTCTCTTTTTCATCAGCAAGGAGAGATTCCTTAGCAGTATTAGTGACATCATCTGTTAAACAAAAGAAAAGAGATCCAATAAAATCAGATTTGATTAAGAGCTTTGATGGCAGCAACGCAATGGAAAAATATTTACACAGATTAACAAAATGAAGTGGAATAAGATTTTGCAGAAATCCCAAGTGTGACATCTTTCCATTAAGAACACATTGCAATGGTGGTCTGTATTTGCTAGATGGTCCTCAATGAAAGCTGGATGGAAGCTCCTAAGCTACTTTACAATTACACCACGTCAATCCAGACTGTTAACACAGCCCAGGTAACACTCAGTTTGTACTTCATTTCACAGGTTCACAGGTTATTCTGAGTTGGAAGGGACCCACAGGATCATCGAGTCCAACTCCCAAGGGAACGCCCACCCAGGGATCAGGCCCACAAGTGTGGAACCACGGGCACCATGCTCCATCCATCCAAGCCTCCCACCATCCAGACCATGTCACTGAGCTCCTCATCCAGTCTGACCTTAAACATTTCAATAGAGGCTGCTGGGTTTTGGAATACGGGCTAAATTATCATGTTAGTTTGGACTGATATTTCTCATGCACAGAAAAATCTATTTAAAAAAATAAAATTATCATTATGGAGCTATCTTTATAGAAAATAGCACCCTGAGAGCTTAATGACTGGAAGAAAGATAAGTTCTTTAATAAGTAGCATTTACCTTGGTTTTCCTAGAGTCTCTAAACATGTTTTACAGGCATTTCTATTTACGCTGTGGGGTGCAGAAAAGAAAGCAAAGTCTCCTCAGTAATAAATCCTCTCATGGTATGCCCTTTTTATTAAAGATTGAGGACACGTGAATTAAACAAGGCAAACAGATTTGAGCAATGTCTCAAGCAGACATGGCCATACTGGGGCTTCCAAAGCTGGCAGATATGACACAAAACAGGTCAAACTCCGTGACTCTGGCAAGAGAGCTGTAAGCCAGACAGAGTACCCCACCTAACTGCAGTGAAACGTGATGGATATATCTGCTACCATGTACAATGTTCAAGTCTTCCCAAGTAGCTGCAGTTCACATAAAATAGCTCAGAATTCCATCCAATGGTACCAGTTCTAAAAATACAACTCCTAAATGTTCTCCTTTGCTGAAGAGTGGTGAAATCTCTCCTGGCTTGGAGTTGACTGTGCGCCTGTGAGGGATCTAGGTTTACGTTTAC
>WEKX01017670.1:51465-68404 GCA_013390025.1 Pitta sordida
GTTTAAGGAAAGACTGGATGAGGAGCTCAGTGACATGGTCTAGGCGATGGGAGGCTTAGGTGGACAGACCGTGGTGCCCACGACTTTGGGGTTGGGGTTTCGATGCCTGTGTGGGCGTTCGCTTGGGAGTTGGACTCGATGATCCTGTGGGTCCCTTCCAACTCAGAATAACCTGTGAACCTGTGAAATGCTGTACTTATGGGGTTTATTTAAGCTTAGTGAGTAGATTCTGTTGTTAGTGGATTAAAACCAAATCCTTGGGGAATAACTTATTTGGTCAATAAAGACAGCCATCCAGGTAGTATTTAATGGAGAAAGAAAGGATATCTGCATACTCATTTCCTTAGGGCCAAATTCACTGCTGTGAGAGAATACTTTTGAAGAGGATGAAAGTGTAGCTGGGGCCAGATCATGGCAGGAGATCAAAGTGCTGAAACAGCTTAGTCAGCATATTTAAGTAGCACAGAACAGTGGAAAGAGGAATTCAATTTATTTATATAGTAGCAAATCTCCTCAGGCAGAGAGGGAGGCCAAGAACTTCTATTTTTCTATGACATCAGATATGTCTCAGTTCACCCTATCTTCATCATCCTTTTTAAAATGCCCTGTTCTTAAATATTCCAATATTGTTGTTCCACATAAAACAATATTGTGTTGCTTTCTTCTGGCTCTCAGTTAGCAATCTGAGTACATTTTGGAAAAAAAGGGAAAGAGCAGGTTTTTCCTATACTAATATGTAAAGGACAGAAAACCACAACTACAAATTCAGAAGTTATTCAGGTAATTTGTCTACATTGAAAAATGTAGTTTTATCTTTCAGCAGATCTATTAATTCTGCAATCCCAGTCCTTCTAAAGGGGAAGTTATTAGAATCTAGAAAGTTCATTGTTAAGATTAATGGTTGTATTTAAATTCTTTACTAAATTTGGAAATAAAAAATACCTTAATAATATTATTGCCCAGGTGGACTTGCTATATAAAGACAACAGAGGTTGCAAAAGTTTTGAGAGGAGGATGAAAGGCCTAAGTTACAGTAATAACAGCATATGAAAAGTATATTGATGTGACAGTATCTACTTTTGAAATTGGATGTTTCAGTAGCATAGCATATTAGTGAGATTAAGAAAGAAAGCTAATTGTCAATAAGTCTTGCAAAACCTGCAGTAAATTTGAAACATTTAATTATGCCAGTCACTATAAGTTCTTAGAGTGCAATTCAAAGCAAATTAGCAGCATCCACTGGAAACCTACAACCCAATAATCCTTGAGTAATATTCCAACAGCTTCTTAAAAGATATGGTAATACAAAAATAACTTAAGATAATTGGACACTGAATTTCTCATTTCTAATAACAGCTAAGCTAAACCTGTTTCCAATGGTAGAGGGAAACGATACAGAGAGAAATATGAAAATGTATCTGTTAATCTACAAACAGCACATAAACTACAGATATTGAAATTCATTCTTAACTCAAAATACACCATGCACATCAAAAGCTCCTCAGAGAACCAAAAGTATTATAGAAATAATAACCTTCAGAGCAAGAAAAATAAGATAAACAGCAAGTACTTCCTTAGAATGTGGTAATAGCAGAGCAGTTTCCCTGAACATTTTGGAAGTCCTCCCTGTATCCTTGCACAGCTGATCCATATTTTGAAGATTTTTTTTGGAAACAAGGATTTTTGGTTTTAAAATTACTAACCATAAAACCAGGTAGACAGTGACAAGACTGAACCAAATCAAAGGCAATTTCTTTGGGAAAACAGTGCTGAACATCTTTGAGTTCTCTGCAGCAGTTGCTGGGAATTTCATTTAGCAAATGCTTTGTAACTGGAATATGTACATTACCATTGGCTTTTTGTCAGAAGTTATTCTAATCAGCAGTTAGAGGAGGGAGGGAAGGGGTTCCTTTTTACCACCAAATGTTCAAGGATCAAAAAAAAGCACACTTCTTTAAAAGAAAAAAAAAGGACCTTTTACCACAGTGCTTTGTTTTCCACTCTAAAGTTTTATATTCATAATATGAATATGATTCAATAAAACTTGTCAGTAAGAGATCTATTTGTCAGGCATTAGAATTACATGCCAGAAGGCTGCATCAATCCACTCTTGCCTCCAGTCTTTGATATTGAAGACTGTGTATTTGCTTCAGACTCCAGGCTCCCTGGGATTCCCAGCAGAGCAAAGAATTTATTTACAGATAAATAACTGTGGCACAGATGCAGCCCCTCATGAATGAGACTTAACATGTTAGCAGCCAGAACATGCCAGCAACAAACACTTGTGCCCAATAGACATCACTTGCTCCTGTGGGTCCAACTCAGAATAACCTGTGAACCTGTGAAAATGTGCAACCACCATCTCCATCCTTTATACAATGAACAAACTTAGAGAAGATGGAATGACTTAGGAAATTTTTTTTCTTACTTCTTAATATCAACTTTGAAGCTGACATAGCAGAAATTAAAGATATGATAAACAGCAAGTTCTTGCTTAGAAATACTTTTTTCATGGCCAGCAGGAGTACTAATGGAACTTCCCTGGATCTCTTGTTTTTATTGCAAAACGTCTTTGGTGGACAGAAGTGAATTTTTATTTGTATACTAGAAACAATGACAGATATAAAACTTAGTCATTCACTTTCCTGCTCCTCTATAGCTCAGTGTTCTGGTTTGGGATGCCCATAACAAGTCACTCTTTGGGATCATTTAAGCTTCTGTCGGCAATGGTGGACTACCAAAATTAGGTCAACAATTTGTATTTGTTTCTGTGTTGTTCTCTTTGCCTTACTGTAGATTACAATGTCACAATTCCCAGATGGAGGGCCTACAAAGGACTGCTAGGCAGTGCTTCCATAGGAATTGATATCATTCCAGCCACCTTGCTGTTTTAATTGGATTGTCAATGCAAAGACAAATTCTTGCTCTTTTTATTAAGTAGCAAGCAACAGAAATTCTTGAGCGAATATATCAGAAGACTCTGAGTGTGATTTGCTTGTACAGAGGATTCCACACCATAAAATACATTTTGAAAATAAGCTATTTACAGTATTTAGTAGGTTTTACGTGACAAATATGGTGTGCAAACTGCAGGACATGGTCCCTTCTGCGTGCAAAACCAGGCAAATCTATATCCTCTACGTCATATATGCAGAGCTTATGTGCAATGAAGTCATAAAGAAACTTTCTCAATAATTAAGATGACTGGGATGAAGTAGTAATTGGATGGGAGAGAGCTATCCATGTCAAATTGTGTCCTTTACGACCACCAGTAATTAACTAAAAGAGTTACTAATGATATTCTGGATTCATTAAATACCAAGCATATTAAAGCTTTTAAAAAACAGATTCAATGAATGTTCCGTGAACATGGTCAGAGACTATATAGGACAACTTTGTAAAGAAATAACAGGATTCCTAAGTCTGAACGCCCTGAAGTCTCTTTCTTATATCTTAACTCTGAAAACCCTTTACAAGAAGGCTAGAATTTACTTACTTAATCGATTTTTACACGATTAATTGAAAACTATCTAATTTTTTCATGTGAAACACCAAATGTGACCATTTTTACAAGTAACAGTGTTTGCTTTTAATTCCCTTGAAGGTTTCCAAGACATCTGCAGTACAACAAAACAGTTATCGTTCATGGTACATGTCTTATTTTTCAGAGGTTTTGACAAACTAGTCACAAAAGTTTTCTTGCAGCTCTATGGCAGCCCTTCCTTTTGTAAATCAGATCCCTACAGCTCCCAGAAATCTTAGAATATGTTTCTTTCAATAAGGCAAGACTTGAAATTAGCACATTTAAAATTTCAACCACAATGAAAGCCAGGGATCTTTGCCAGCTGGAACTGGTATCATGTGCAGAACTGGAAAGGTATGAGCTTTCTGCTTTACAATTTTACAAAGATCTTGTGGAATCACAGTATTTCCTTTAAACTTTTCCAGTAATTTGAGACAAATCCCTGGTTAAGGGGCTGCTCTTTTTACAAATCCTTGTAACGCAGTAAATTTGGGAAAAGTTAGTTCAAGAAAAGGCAAAAGAATATATATCTGAAACAGATCAAATATTTCTAAAGCTAAAATACATTCTGTCCCAACAGGACAAAATTATCAGTCAAGAGAGGGTAGCTAAAAACACATTGGAGACAGTCCACCATAATGCCACTATCTCTATTTCTAAACACAAACATGTATGCATACAAAACCCATACCTCTTCAAATTAAAAGTAACACTACGTTGGGAGAAAGTTGATTTTTAAATTTCAGCACTGGCTTTTCTTATTACTCAGTTTGCTTTTTAGAACACAGCACTCGCAATTTTGAACCAGTGTTGCAGGGTCAACCAGCATGCACTCTAAAATCAAGGAAGCAAGAGATAACATTGCTTGACACTCCATCTACAGACTAGTTATCAACCCTCCATCTCAGTTCTCTCTTCTCTGTCCCTTACAGTATCACAGTATACATAAGGCTGGAAAGGACCTTGAAGATCATCTAGTCCAACCTATAATCCAACTAACCTACCATCGACATCTAGATCATATCACTCAGCACCTCATCCAGCCTCCCCTTGAACACCTCCAGGGTTGGCGACTCAACCACCTCTGTGGGCAACCCATTCCACATCTGGATCACTCTTTCAGTAAAAAATATTTTCCTAATATCAAGTCTGAACTTTCCCTGCTGAAGCTTAAGACCTTGACCTCTTGTCCTGTCCCCAGAGACCAAGGAGAAAAGACCACCCCCTGCCTGGCTACAACCTCCTTTTAGATAGTTATAGACAGCAATAAGGTCACCCCTGAGCCTCCTCTTTTCTGGCCTAAACAGACCCAGCTCCTTCAGCCTCTCCTCACAGGGCTGATCTTCCAGCCCCTTCACCAGCCTAGTTGCCCTTCTCTGAACTCATTCCAGCACCTCGACATCTTTCTTAAACATATGCCCCCATCTTCCTTCTTATTATCAAAACATTGTGCCTATCAGAAGGTGAATAAGCCATGAAATAAACCAAACCATTTACATCCAATCTGCCGTTTCACAAAACTTCTCATCCGAGAATAACTACGCAGGTCATTCCCAGTGCTCCTCCTTTGCAGGCAGCGCATGCCAAGGTTCACAGAAGGTCACCCAGTGACTCAGCAACAAATAGTGAAAAGGACTCAGGGAGAGTCCTATGTGCTTTCTAACAGCAAAGTTAGAAATATCTACATTTTCCCAGTGTTATATAGCAGCTATGAAGCCCACAGTTGCTGTGTGCACAATACAGACTTTACTACAGTAATAAAAATGGCACAAGCTGGTACATCTGCAGATTCTGCGTTTCTCAGTGCTCTCTTGCAGATTTCAACAAAGACTTAACATTTAATAAGTATCAGAATCCAGCTAGCCTATTATTCCGCCTACTCATAAAAGGAATATTTTTCTTTTCAGAGGCAGCATATTAAAGTGATTCATAGAAGATGGTAAAAGTTTCCTTTTCCCAGAAACCACAGCAAGTTCAATTAAACAACGACAAGCGTAACAGCTTGACACAGGCACTGTTTAATACAAAGATATCACTACCTTTCAGTAAAGGACTTCACACTAGTTTTACGTGAACAAAGAGCAGCTTCCAATTAAAATCATAGCAATGGGGGATGGGAGAAAAAAAAATCAACCCAAATGCTCAAAGTACAGTATCACAGTATAGACAAGGCTGGAAAGGACCTTGAAGATCATCTAGTCCAACCTATAATCCAACTAACCCAGCATCTACATCTAGATCATTGCATGCCTTTATGAAACAATTAGCCAGTGATGAAATTACATTCCTCACCAGACCCTTTGCCAAGAGCACCGTAAGGGAGTGCAGTAGAGATGCAGTAACCTGTAAGCATGATGGCTGCTCTATCAACTCCAGTCCAGTGATTTACCAAACTGAATTCTTCAGATCACAGTATCACAGTATAGATAAGGCTGGAAAGGACCTTGAAGATCATCTAGTCCAGCCTATAATCCAACTAACCCAGCATCTACATCTAGATCATATCACTCAACACCTCATCCAGCCTACCCTTGAACACATCCAGGGTTGCCAAGTCAACCACCTCTGCGGGGAACCCATTCCATATCCGGATGTCTCTATTGTGACTCTGATAATGGCATGCTTCAAAATATAAGGAATTTTACAACTACTGAAAATGCGTTTACCAGTCAAAAGGTATTTAGGTATCTAGAGATACAAAGAGATGGCAGTATTTCTTAAAATAGGCAACCAATATGTGTTGCTAAGTGCAACCTATCTACTGCAGATTTTTCAGTCTCTAAGACTGAACACTACTTTTCCTATTGAAGACAAATCTCATAACTTCTATCATCTTCATCACATTAATATCCCCTATATGGCATGAGTACTAAATACTGTTTCTTCCAGAGATGTTCTACTTGATATATATCTAATTAAAGTTAGAAGAGTTCTTCGCTCAGTACAAGCTGGCCTTTGGAGGTGGCTTCTTGTGTTTCAGACCTGATTAAAAGGCTTCATGGCCAAGATCCTGCCTAACTCTTCCACTGACATCAGCTGGATTTAACAAAAGCTAGGTGAGTGCCTCTCACCTAGCCAGGATAAAGAGTCACTGACCTTTCTTGAAAAGCAAACATCTTCAATCAGGATTGAGGAAAACATGTTGGATGGATTTTGCTCACTAAGGAACAGAATGGTATGAACTCACTGAGTTATATTTTAGCAGAGCTTTGCCTTCACTATTATATCATGAATTTCTGCTTCTAGCCTCCCTAGCAGGAGCTGAAAACACCAGCTGTGAAAATCTGTGTCCTAAAAATATGGCTGCCACGGCCTTCTCAAGACACATTAGAGACACCAATCTTATTCCACACAGTAATTCAAAAGTAGAAACACGCCTCCTGAAGCCTGGTGTCTGAAGTCCTTTCTCCTTCCTCTCCTCACACAGTTTTATCCTATGCGCACACATAAATTTACATACACACAGCAACACATACACTATACACCGAAGTAGAATGCTGTCATTAAATGATGTGGCCTGAAACAGCTACAGATTTGGCAGGAAAAGTTCATTTCTGGGATGTCTAACACACAGGTCTCAGCCTCAGACACAGCAACCCCACCAAAGCATTACATTGGTGTTCACGAAGGTCAGGTGGGACTTGAGCTGGAATGTGCAATATCCCGGTGACACAGTCACATTCCACAGCAGTGACATGGGAAGGAGTCCGCCTGAAGACCACTGTGCATACAGGAGCATACCTGGCAGGGTGGGGTTTCCTGCATTTGTTACACTCCCTTCAGCATTTCAAATGTGTAAAGTATCCTCCTTTCAAGAACATGAGTATGGGGAACAGACACAGACACAAACCTGCTTCCAACATTTCCACAAAGAAGTTTCTTGCAGTTCTCATTATCATGACATATGCTGAGCTTAAAATTCTTGCTGGCCTGTCTGTGCTAACATAGCTCAGCTTATTTTATTTGCCACATCACAAAATTCAAGCTCAGCATCCTTAACAACAGTTTACTGCTGTTCTCTCATTTCCACACCTGTGCAGAGTGAACCATCCCCTTATCTTTCGCTGGTTCATTCTTTCATACACACACTTTGTATTTTTTAAGTGTCCTGTTGCCCAGTTCCAGTTGTTTGCTCTATAAAATGCTAAGTTTGAAACTAGAATTCTAACATTATGTTAGGAAATATCAAGTCAAATCCTTTGCAATACCAAAATCATTGTACCAAGTATTTTTTTAATTCAGCAATCAATTCAGATGGTTTATCTCCAACACAATTATCTGCAATACTAACTGTGACCTAATTTCCTAACTTGGTTTTTTGACAGAGTTAAAAAGAATTAATTTATTTTTCACAGTCCTTGTAACACCACCTTTAAATAAAAGCATAAAATAACTACAGAATCACAGAATACTTTGGCTTGGGAGAGACCTGAGTGATCATCTAGATCTCACCATCCTGCCACCTTTTGCTAGACCAAACTGCTCAAAAACCTGTGCACAGCCTTGCTATCTACAGAGTGCTGAACAGAAATATTCTGAAAAATTCTGTCTGGTTTCAGGTTTGTTTGTTGGTTTTTTCCCTTCCTTTGGTTTTCTCACATTTGATAAATCACTTGGCTTTATACTACCTTTTTTTTACTGTGAATTTATATAAACACATCCCAGTAAATAAAGGTTTAGATGAAACAGATGCTGCTTTAGTCAGCAAAGATATGTTGGGGAAAGAGAACTAAGGTATGCACCCTGCTACATCAAAGTATCCATATTTATTAAGCACAATGGAACAGTAAAGTCAAGGAAAGTGCAACCATCAGCAGAAGTGCACGTGTTGCTGATAAAATATATTGAAAAAACCATGTAAAAACTGGCTTATACTTAGTCCTTATCTACACAGAAATAATTTATATGCTTGCATAGATATATATAAAATACACACATACTTCAAGATTTATTTTTTTTACCAACATGGCAGTTCTTACACATTTTTTCTCTAAACCATGAAAGTGGGATTCCTCACAACAGCCTGTAACAACAGCAATTTGTTTACTGAAATCATAGCAACTGCCGTAAAACAAAATTCAATTAAACTTTGGACTGAAATATTACTAAGAATAAAATGTCATTGTATTTCAAATTTGATGGGTTCAAAGCTCAGTCATTTCAGACCACTGAATATTTAACACAATGGAGAAACTGGGTTTAGAATTTAAAAAGATAACTTAAATAAGGTTTATTGGATATGACATATAATTATCATCAATTTTTAAATACTCAGTCAAGCAGTAACATTTGGGGAAAATTGGGGAATATGACAACTGGTATTTATTGGTACTATTTCACCCAGAGGGTTACAGAAAGCAAGCCAACACTTTATCCCATGAGATCTTTTGGCTGCTATATTGAAACGGATAAATTATTGCTTCCCTTTTGGTTTTGATATTTATAAAATATGACTTAGTACAGATACAAGCAAGTTATCAGCATATTTGCAGAGGGAGGAAAAATTATTTACACAGATACAACTAGATTCTTCTGTACATACTCGTTACTTTAAGCTCCATGAAACTTAAAATAATCATGAAAGTTTTAGTGCAATCTGCTCTAATTCCTCAGGCTGGAGGCATGGAATAAAAGGGAAGACCTCCTAAACCACCTTCTGGGAATGTGTTACAACCTGAAAAATATCTCCCCTTACATAATCCCAATAACAAATCGTTGAAATTGAGAAAATTGATGATTGAACATTTAGAACTGAGACCCTCATTCACAAGCAGCACCATAGATTTCTAAGATACAAAAAGGCAATTAATGAATTAGATTAATGCATTGATCTATAGAAATCTAGGTTAAAAGTTGATCTACAACATTCTAATATAGCATAAAATATATATTTAAACAACATACTGTATTTATAGGTGGGGTTTTTTTAGTAATTGATGGTCTCCAAAATGAGGTCAGAATTAAAACTACATAAGCAAGTAATTTTTTTTTTTGACAGCAACCATCAGCATATAGAACTTCTATTCAAGTCAGATCTTGTCTGAACTATAAAAGCAGGATAACAAGTTATAAAACAGCTGGCTCCTGCTAATTACTATGTCTAGATTTATTGGATTTTGGCCTAATTAAGAAATTTAATTAAAGCCCAATCTACAACACAGATGATAACTGCATTAAGCCCAGCCGCTTGCTGGCTTTGTTGGATCATTAGTGCCTCTTGGTGAGTGTCAACTGCAGGGCACCACACTCCTGGAAAAAGATCCCGCTGAGCCTCAGCCCTGTGTCCAAGGCAGACACACCACTCAATGCCCTTCCCCTATGCAGAAATCACCACTCCTTACTCACAAGATCATACATACCAGGAGCACTTCCTACATAACAGCTACATTTGTAGCTGTAAACCAACATACACATCCATTAAAGGCACTTAAACACGTTTTTCGATAGTTGTAACACAAACTAACAAACACAAAGGTTTCACATTTCTTAGCTGACTGACAGTAGGGTGGAAGACACTGAAGTGGAATTCCCTTTAAAGCAAGTTGAAATTAGTGACATGGTCTGGATGGTGGGAGGCTTGGATGGATGGAGCGTGGTGCCCGTGGTTCCACACTTGTGGGCCTGATCCCTGGGTGGGCGTTCGCTTGGGAGTTGGACTCGATGATCCTGTGGGTCCTTTCCAACTCAGAATAACCTGTGAACCTGTGAAATAATGCATCAGTGTACCTATACTTTAGTAAAGCTTTTGACACTGTCTCACACAGCATTCTCCTAGAGAAACTGGCTACTCATGGCTTGGACAGGTGCACTGGAATGGATGTCCAGGCCCAGAGAGTGGTGGTGGTGGATAGACTTAAATCCAGTGGGTCACCAGTGGTGTTCCCCAGAGCTCAGTACTGGGGCCAGTCCTGTTTAATATCTTCACTGATTACCTGGACAAGGGAATCAAGGTCACCCTCAGTCAGTTGGGAGACGACATCGAGTTGGGTGCACGTCCCACCGACCCAGCACACAGGGGAGGAGTTGCAATGCAGCAAGGCAGTACCGTATAAGCATATACCCATAAATGCTTTTAGAAAGTCAACTACATCCTGTGCATCTGTCTCAAAAAGCAGACAAACTAGTGCCTAAAATGCCGCATCTGCAAACAGGCAAATCACAGCTGCTACGTTCAAAAATAAGCCTTAGAGGTGAGACGATTCCTTTTATTACCTTCAATCTAAAGGACTGCATCACATTTTGTGCAGAAATAGGCGATGTAAGACATCTAGACAGAAGCCACAAGCAACAGCCTAAAAGGCATGGTTGAAAATAAATGGGATTATTAATCTTGAATAAAAGAAGACAGAAGTCATAACAGTCTTTGTGTCTGTGAACGGTTGTTACCAAGAGAAAAGGGAAGAAAAATCCTCACTGGGATAACTGGGAAGCAGAAGACAAAGAAATAAGAGTCATGATAGATACAGTGAGGGAAAAGAGGGAGCCAATAAAACTGGCTAACTAGAGAGAGATAACCCAGAAAGACCTATCAAATCTTTCTGAGAAGCCATCTCCATCAGGCAGGAAATTAAGAACAACTTGAACAAATACACTGTGGTGTTTTATCTATCCATCCTACTGTTAAGAAAAATGAATTATGTCNTTTCTCCCATGGAGGGACCCCATGAGAATACAGGGGAATGGCTTCCTCCCCTGAGCAGCGGCAGAGAAACAGCAACTGCCTGGTTTTCCCCTACTCCTGTCCCCTGACCTGGAAAGGGGGAATGTGGTAACTGTTGTAAGAGACGGAGGGGTGGGGGAGAAGGTTGCCTTAAAGATGATAAGTCTCACTTTAAGCTCCGATCTTGTTAGAAATAAATTCTTTATATCCCCACCTTGGCGTTTGTTTTGCCTATGACATTAAAAGATTTCTCATGATCCTCATTCCTACCATAGAAAAACCCTTCAGTTTTTTTCTCCTTTTCCTCTCTCCCCTGTCGGGCAGTTGGGAGAGGATGAAGTCAGAGAGTGGCTGTTGGTGAGTCTCTGGCATCCAGCCAGGGTCAAACCAGCACAACTTGCCACATCACCGTACTTGCAGAATTTTCTGTGCATGCTTTAATCAAAGCACTGCAGAGTATGGCTTCTCTCTTTCTAAGGACAGAAATCAGCCAGGGTACCAATCAAAACCACATATTGTGTCCTCAAAGGTTTTAAAAGACCAGTTTATAACTGAATATCTTTAATCACCTAGTCTTACACATCTACATTAGAAACAAGTCTTGATTCTCTGAAACAAGCAACCTAGAAAGTGTTCATTGAATGCAAAGTGATTATTTCAGCGTCAGGGTCTGCGTAGGAAGAAAGAGCCTCAAGTTTACTTTTACAGAACCAGCTTAATGGTTAAAAATAAAATAAAAAAATTTTTGTGATACCAGTATTACCATGATCAAATAGCTGGGACAGTTAACAGTGTGCAGTGTTGGAGAGAATTCCTGGTTATCCAGATGNAATTTTTTGGTAATACCAGTATTACCATGATCCAATAGCTGTGACAGTTAACAGTGTAGTGTTGTTGGAGAGAATTCCTGGTTATCCAGATGACAGGATAGCATGATGACATGAGGTGTCCCCATGAGTTCTCTATTTCAACCTCCTGCTCAGAGGGGCACTCTGAGGTCTGATCAGATTGCTCAGGGTTTTATGCAGTCTGTCTTGAAAATCTCTAAAGCTGCATCCCGCAGCCTCCCCCAGAAACTTATTCAAATTCATTTTTCACTAGTAGAGGACATTCTTCATATTCTGTGTTACTCATGGTGCACTGAAAATTCACCCAAGCTGACAACTGAGGCCGTTCTGAGCAGAGTTTCCTCCACTCAGCATTACAGTTTTTCTTGGAATTTGCAGAACCCACTCTATCCTTTAAGAACCCATTATCCCTGCTTTCAACAATCCTCCAAGACAATTACCACAGACTATATTTTCCCTTCCTGTACTCCTTATTACTCAGCTAGACATTAGAACTGCAGTTACTGTAACTTAGACCAAAGTAACATCCACAGACCAAATACAAATTAGTGCACTCACTTTTTTTCATCACCGTACTTGATCATATCATCCTTGCATTTTAATTCACTGATTCAGTCAAAGAAAGAAAGAAAGATACTATTTGTATAAAGACATACAGTAACTGTTTTCACGGACTTCTGAAATACACTATAAACATTTTAACAAAAGCAAGAGTTATAAATTTTATACAGTTTTATTGCTAAAAAAACCCACATCGATCTTGGGGCAAATAGGGCAGAAAGAGCTGCCATACCCTCCACGTGAGCAGGAAAAATCAAGTAAAAATTAATAAGAAAAACATGCTCCTTACTCCAGTGTAGCACTTGATAGATGCTCTTCTAAACCTTTGCAGATTCGCCCATACAATATAGCTCATGAACATTTAATATTTGGCCATATTAGCACATGGACACAGTGCAATGGGGATGAGATAAATACCAACTGAAAAAACTGCTAAAAATTTATTCACAGGTTCACAGGTTATTCTGAGTTGGAAGGGACCCACAGGATCATCGAGTCCAAATCCCAAGCGAATGCCCACCCAGGGATNAGTTCAACTCCAAAAGCCTTATCACCTCAAATCTTAAACAATGCAGGGCCTATTTGCACAAGCACCGGCAGTGATTTTTCTCTACTTGCTCAAGGACAATACAGACAATCTTCTCTTTAAGCATCAGTTCACTCTACACTAAACAATTGATCAGTATTCTACTGACTCCTGTCTAATTATTCAAGCTTGTTAGCAGCGTAACTTCTTAGGAGGAAAAACCAAAACAAAACAAAAAAGATACACACAGAGAAGTTTAATTTAACTGGCACTGCTCTAGAAATGGCAAAAATCCATTGGTTGAACAGAATACATAAATTCTGTGTTTGTTCAACTAACTGCAGACCTCTACTACTTCTAGTGTGATTACAGCAGCTTTGACAGAGTACAACACAGAACACAAACTCCTTTTCACTACAAAAGAGTTGAGAACGCTCAAGACTTTCCAAAACCAAATTCTTCAGCACCCAGGACTGAGTGAAATGTTCAGATACAGGACATTTTTTTTTTTGACAGATCCACCTTTATAAAAGGCATTTTAAAAGTGGACTAAGGATTTGAAAATTGTTGGTACTTTCATAAGTCATCCATTTTATCATAATAAAAAATGCAAACAATATAAAGATGCCATTTTAAGATCTGATTTTGTACTTTACCTGCTTTGTACAAGATTGACATAGCAAGATGAACATCAGCTTTGCCCTTTTAATGCTTCCTATATATTCATATTATTGACTGCTATTAGAAGAAAATATTAAATACTGAATTCGGAACAGTTTTCCACAGACTTTAATGACACAGCTTGACTGTGACATATCAGCCAGGTCACCACATTAATTTCTTTATCACCTTTTATTATATATTGCTCTGTATTACAAGAATATGTTATGACCACACTCCACTTCTGCATGGATAAACTGATTTTTGTTAAGGAAGCCAATATTGTAAAATTGTTAATGAAAGAACTTATTTCTCTATTAACATACATGAAGGAGAGAGTGGGATTTTGAGACACACTTGGGAATCAGACGCCCAGCTAAAGAGAACCAGATAATTAATTCAGTCCTTAAAGCAACCTCCCCATTTACAGGAAACATTATATAAGTTAAGCTCCTGACCTTGTGTTCAACAAGAATCTATCACATGCAAAAGAGATTAAAGTATATACTGCTAATATAATTGCTCCCTTTCTGCTCAGAGCTAAAATTTCGGTCAATAAAGAGCCTGCATGTGGATATTAAAACAACTTAGATACAGAGGAGTTCGACGAAACTTACATCGACAACACTTTGGTCTTCATTGGTCTCTAAACTGCAGAGAAAAAACTAAATAAATAAGAAATCAAGCTCTACTTCTTTCTTATGTGGAGAGATCTCTGGAAACTTGTACCAATCCCTACAAAGACTGCAACAATCAAAAACATTTTGTCCTGATAGGAAAGGTTAACAGAATACAGTTATACAGCCGGCCCTCTTGCACTCGCGCCCCCCATATTGCGGCTTCACATTTTAGTGGCATGAGTTTTTAGCGATGAAGGAGGTCCCTTTTCGCAACTGCACACGTGCAACCTGCCATCACCCATACTGATCCGACAGCGGCGACAGCGGCTCCACTTCGTCCCCCCTCCACCAGGCTCCGCCGTTTCCCCACCCCCCCAGCACGGCCACCACGGCAACCAATACACAGCAACACAATGCCAAAACAGCGCCAGGGATTGTCTGAGGGTGTGGGGCAAATTTGCATATTAATGAGCTGCCATTCAAAACCGAAGTAGGGCTTCGCGATACTGGAGAAAGACCGCAGGTCCACGATATAGGAAACCCGACTGTATCTCCTAATTTGTGACGAACGGGTCTCCCAAGGGTCTTGTATCACACTATCACAGTATAGACAAGGCTGGAAAGGANTGGCGTCAGTGTTGGAGTTTCTTTCCCTTTAACATTCATCAGTCCCAGGAGCGGCAGCACCGGCTGTATGGACCTACCCGAACAGCACTTACCCCTGCTGCAGCAGGGAGAGGGCATGGGGGAACAGAAGCCTCCTCCTGGCCCAGCAGCTGCAGCAGTGGCATGGCCCAGCCCCACAGGTATTTTAGTCCCATGGTTCTATAAACAGAACCTTTGCAGCACTCATAAGGGAGGGTAAGCCTTCCACGGTAGGCACCGGGCATGGAGACACACAGGAGCAGGGGATCATATCTGCAGCATATCCCTCAATCTGCAAGACAGTCACACATTGGTAATAACAGTGCATCCAAAAACCTACCCACTCCTTTATTTTCTCTCTTGACACTGCATTTCTAAGATAAGTAAGAATAGCCTTTTACACCAGTAAGTTCAAGAAATCCAAAATTAGACTCCTAAATAATCTGGAATATTGAATGAAACCTCCATCATACCATTTGAAACATTAAGGAAATGCCTCAAAGAAACAAGAGCTATGATATGCATGCTGATCTTCAGTTGTCAACAAATCACTGGCATATAAAGAATAGTGCTGTCAAAACAGCGAGTATGACAGTCAAATCACACAGCTGAATTTTCATACTAAATATTTAGATTGTGTAGTATGTATTTTTAAATATGCAGTGGATTTTAACAAATGGTGCACAGCACTGTTTTTCATAAGTATTATCTCACACACAGAAATAACAAGGTTGGAAAAGTCCATAGAGGTCACCAAGTCCAGCCTATTGCCTAACTTATCAACTTACCCAACACCAACCCATCATCTAAACCATGTCACTAAGTACGCCATCCAAAACACATCCAAGGACAGTGACTCCACCACCTCCCTGGGCAGCTCCATTCCAATGGGAAATCACTCTCTCCGTGAAAAAGTTTTGCCTAATACCCAGCCTAATACCTCCCCTGCCACAGCCTAAGACTGTGTCCTCTTGTTCTGTCACTGGGGGCCTGAGAGAACAGCCCAACCCCTTCAGCAAGCTTTCCCACCTAAAGCTGTAAATTACATTACCGTTTCAAATTATAAGATGGAAATTAATTTGAAGAGAGAAAAGTTCATTAAGATATCCTAAAAAATCCGAGGTCACACATTAAAGTCTAAGGGCTGTGAACTTAAAGAAATTACCTCACAAATTCCACACTGATGCTAACAAAGGAAAAAGAGACACTATAAGATCTTCAACACCCATCAAAAAATAAAAACCCACAAAAAAACCCCATAGCAAACATCAAAAAAGAAGGTTTTGAAGGAAAATACGTAGAGTCTAAGGGATTCCCTCCCTTCCCCCAGCCCTGGCCAAACAGAACATTACATTTGCACTAAAAATACATAAGCTGGAAAGGTATGCAACAGGAATAAAGAGAAAATAGTAAGGCAATCTTCCACAGTTTTTTCCAGCATATGTTGATATGAACATGCTGTTCATAGCAACATCCTTGTTGTCTGTATATAACCTGCCAGAAATCTTACTGCGCTACTTTCATTTACATGTAAACAGAAAAATTAGAAAGAAATTACCAATATTCACGAAGAGTCATTGTTATAGGGAGAGCCGTATTGTTCTATTGTAAAACTTTTCTCCTTTTTACTGGAACAGACAATAGGTTCCCCTTCTTATCTCCCCCTCCTCTCCTGCAAGGCATGGGGCCAGGGAAGAGGCTTTCTCCTTTTTACAGGACAAACAATGTAGGATTCTTTGTCTTATCTTCCCCTCCCAGCAAGGCATGTGACTAGAGGAGGGGCCCAAGGGCCAGGGCGGGCTGACCGATGGCCAATGGCATGTGAAGACACGCCCACAAGGCATGTGACATGGGAGGGGCACAAGGCCCTATAACTGCAGCTGCTGGGCTCACAGA
>WEKX01017670.1:68718-97089 GCA_013390025.1 Pitta sordida
GCATGGAGACACACAGGAGCAGGGGGTCATATCTGCAGCATATCCCTCAATCTGCAAGACAGTCACACATTGGTAATAACAGTGCATCCAAAAACCTACCCACTCCTTTATTTTCTCTCTTGACACTGCATTTCTAAGATAAGTAAGAATAGCCTTTTACACCAGTAAGTTCAAGAAATCCAAAATTAGACTCCTAAATAATCTGGAATATTGAATGAAACCTCCATCATACCATTTGAAACATTAAGGAAATGCCTCAAAGAAACAAGAGCTATGATATGCATGCTGATCTTCAGTTGTCAACAAATCACTGGCATATAAAGAATAGTGCTGTCAAAACAGCGAGTATGACAGTCAAATCACACAGCTGAATTTTCATACTAAATATTTAGATTGTGTAGTATGTATTTTTAAAATATGCAGTGGATTTTAACAAATGGTGCACAGCACTGTTTTTCATAAGTATTATCTCACACACAGAAATAACAAGGTTGGAAAAGTCCATAGAGGTCACCAAGTCCAGCCTATTGCCTAACTTATCAACTTACCCAACACCAACCCATCATCTAAACCATGTCACTAAGTACGCCATCCAAAACACATCCAAGGACAGTGACTCCACCACCTCCCTGGGCAGCTCCATTCCAATGGGAAATCACTCTCTCCGTGAAAAAGTTTTGCCTAATACCCAGCCTAATACCTCCCCTGCCACAGCCTAAGACTGTGTCCTCTTGTTCTGTCACTGGGGGCCTGAGAGAACAGCCCAACCCCTTCAGCAAGCTTTCCCACCTAAAGCTGTAAATTACATTACCGTTTCAAATTATGAGATGGAAATTAATTTGAAGAGAGAAAAGTTCATTAAGATATCCTAAAAAATCCGAGGTCACACATTAAAGTCTAAGGGCTGTGAACTTAAAGAAATTACCTCACAAATTCCACACTGATGCTAACAAAGGAAAAAGAGACACTATAAGATCTTCAACACCCATCAAAAAATAAAAACCCACAAAAAANCCCAACCCCTTCAGCAAGCTTTCCCACCTAAAGCTGTAAATTACATTACCGTTTCAAATTATAAGATGGAAATTAATTTGAAGAGAGAAAAGTTCATTAAGATATCCTAAAAAATCCGAGGTCACACATTAAAGTCTAAGGGCTGTGAACTTAAAGAAATTACCTCACAAATTCCACACTGATGCTAACAAAGGAAAAAGAGACACTATAAGATCTTCAACACCCATCAAAAAATAAAAACCCACAAAAAAACCCCATAGCAAACATCAAAAAAGAAGGTTTTGAAGGAAAATACGTAGAGTCTAAGGGATTCCTTCCCCCCAGCCCTGGCCAAACAAAACACTACATTTGCACTAAAAATACATGAGCTGGAAAGGTATGCAACAGGAATAAAGAGAAAATAGTAAGGCAATCTTCCACAGTTTTTTCCAGCATATGTTGATATGAACATGCTGTTCATAGCAACATCCTTGTTGTCTGTATATAACCTGCCAGAAATCTTACTGCGCTACTTTCATTTACATGTAAACAGAAAAATTAGAAAGAAATTACCAATATTCACGAAGAGTCATTGTTATAGGGAGAGCCGTATTGTTCTATTGTAAAACTTTTCTCCTTTTTACTGGAACAGACAATAGGTTCCCCTTCTTATCTCCCCCTCCTCTCCTGCAAGGCATGGGGCCAGGGAAGAGGCTTTCTCCTTTTTACAGGACAAACAATGTAGGATTCTTTGTCTTATCTTCCCCTCCCAGCAAGGCATGTGACTAGAGGAGGGGCCCAAGGGCCGNAATACATTATATTAATTTTTTTCTCTCTCCCAGTAAGGTTCTTATTTCTCTATATGTATTATTCAAGTATTTCTAAATTCAATTCATACTCTCTCTTAATAGACACCAGGACAGTCATCAAACAAGTAAGACCCCTAGAATTTCTCCATCACAACAGATAAGTAAGATGAATTCAAGTTAGGATACTGTATCTGAAAAAACTTGATCGAAATCTATGTATTGTCTGAGTAGCACTCTGGTCAAACTGTTGGCCCAAAATGAACACGTGAGTGAACATGTGAAGAATTCCTGTCAAATTAAAACCTTGGTAAATTTTACTGTAGTTGAGAGAATCAGACGTTTTCTTCTTCTTCCATGTGTATTTTTCTAACCTACTCATGGATTCACTATCTGTGAGTAATTAATAAGCAATAGTAGACTACAGCATTTGCTGATGAAGAACTTAAGCATGACCATACTGGCTCAGATCAAGATCACCTAGTGTAGCACACTTTTTCTAACACTAACTGGGTATTAATCCAGCAGTGGCTGTCTTGAGATAAACATAAAAACAAAATAAATGAGGGGAAATGAGGCTTTTTTGCCTCATGGAAGGGCTCCCATGCAAGGAAAATTCGTGTAGAGCTCATCAGCTTAGATGATGCAGCAGTTTGGAGAAGGATATTCATATCTGTGATAGATGGAATCGACTGGTCATTGGAGTCTAGAATAACAACATAGAAGGCTGACCAAACCAAACCAAAAGAAAACAAAAAGTCAACAACTTAACCTTAATTTATGTCTTATTTTCCATAAATCTGACTAATTAAATACAATTTACTGAATCATAGAGAGCTTAGCAGAAGACCATATTATGAGTTTTCTTTCAGAGCACCTCTTACAAATATGAGTTTTACCAAGTTTTAACGATTTCATCTTAAAAGTGAGTGCCACTTGAAAAAGACAGTTTCTTTCTGTTTCCAATCAAACTCTTTATACAGTTTTTTCATTTGATAAGAATAAGCCATCTCTAGCTTAAAAAAACAATAACAGGCATTAAAGCACCCTTTGGGACGAGGAGAGATGAAGAAAGACTGGTTACAATCTTTACTAAAGACTGGTTACAATCTTTATATTATCATGTCAAGTTGTCATGTTGAAATGCATAGGGGAAAAAAACAAAAAAGAGAAAAGAAAAAGCAGTCAGACAGTAATTTATACAGCAGATTTCTTAAAGCTGTATGAATAACAAGTCCTGTTTGATACACCTGGTTTTTTCGCACATACCTTGAGGGCTTTTCCTCGGTATTACTGGAACTGCATTTTAGTGAAGGTTTAAGAGAATTCCTAGCTAAGGCATGGCATGATTTTTCTTACTCCATGACATTTATCATGGCTGC
Source organism: Pitta sordida (assembly GCA_013390025.1). Taxonomy (NCBI): domain Eukaryota; kingdom Metazoa; phylum Chordata; class Aves; order Passeriformes; family Pittidae; genus Pitta; species Pitta sordida. Next base: position 71,900 of record WEKX01017670.1, read on the forward strand.
TCAATTTTCTGAAAAATTCAGAAAGGCTTAAAACTCATATTGCCAGAGTTGATGTGGAAAAAAAGGAAAGGAGTTAGGTGAGTAACAATTCATATACCTCGAGAATGAGAATCAGAAAAATTACCATCAACTGCATCACCTTTCATCCAAAAATCTAACTAGATCATTTTTATGCTACCTTATGGTAAGCATGGATCCTTGAAAGGACACTACCAAAAATGTGTTTATTTATAATTGTTAATTATCCTTTGTTAGCAATTCTGCTTTACAAGTCACTGAGATTATTTTCCGCATTTACACTTTCTTTCCCATTTCCACTGGCAACCCACACATTTCAGTTTAGAAGAACTATTGATTGATGAAGACTTTTGTTCTTTCATTTGGTTGCAGTAGCAAGTACATGTGCATGTAAACACACATACAGAGTGAGGTTACAAGACACAGCACATAAAACACTACTACAGCACTACACAGCTGATATTCATATTATATATGACATTCTTATTTATGTCCTTGATACCTATATCATAGTGGCATACGGTTGAAGAAAATCTATAAATGCTTTTGCTTTTTTTAAAGAGGATACAACAAACTCGAAGTTTGCAAGGTTCAAAAAGGTTGGGTCCTTCACTTGGCTCACAACAACCCCAAACAGCACTACAGGGTGGGGGCAGAGGGATCTGAAAGTGCCCCAGGGAAAAGGACCTGGGGATGCTGGTTAACAGTGACTGGACATGAGGCAGTGTGTGCCCAGGTGGCCAAGAAGGCCAACGGCACCATGGCTTGTATCAGTGCCCTACTTGGCACTGGTTAGGCCACACCTTGAGTGCNCATCAACTGCATCACCTTTCATCCAAAAATCTAAATAGATCATTTTTATGCTACCTTAAAGCCTGCTACCTTTCAAGCATGGATCCTTGAAAGAACACTGCAAAAAATGTGTTTATTTATAATTGTTAATTATCCTTTGTTAGCAATTCTGCTTTACAAGTCACTGAGATTATTTTCCGCATTTACACTTTCTTTCCCATTTCCACTGGCAACCCACACATTTCAGTTTAGAAGAACTATTGATTGATGAAGACTTTTGTTCTTTCATTTGGTTGCAGTAGCAAGTACATGTGCATGTAAACACACATANCTAGATCATTTTTATGCTACCTTATGGTAAGCATGGATCCTTGAAAGGACACTACCAAAAATGTGTTTATTTATAATTGTTAATTATCCTTTGTTAGCAATTCTGCTTTACAAATCACTGAGATTATGTTCCTCATTTACATTTTCTTTCCCATTTCTACTGGCAACCCATACATTTCAGTTTGGAAGAACTATCGATTGATGAAGACTTTTGTTCTTCCATTTGGTTGCAGTAACAAGTACATGTGCATGTAAACACACATACAGAGTGAGGTTACAAGACACAGCACATAAAACACTACTACAGCACTACACAGCTGATATTCATATTATATATGACATTCTTATTTATGTTCTTGATACCTATATCATAGTGGCATACGGTTGAAGAAAATCTATAAATGCTTTTGCTTTTTTTAAAGAGGATACAACAAACTCGAAGTTTGCAAGGTTCAAAAAGGTTGAGTCCTTCACTTGGCTCACAACAACCCCAAACAGCACTACAGGGTGGGGGCAGAGGGATCTGAAAGTGGCCCAGGGAAAAGGACCTGGGGATGCTGGTTAACAGTGACTGGACATGAGGCAGTGTGTGCCCAGGTGGCCAAGAAGGCCAACGGCACCATGGCTCGTATCAGTGCCCTACTTGGCACTGGTTAGGCCACACCTTGAGTGCTGGGTCCAGTTTTGGGCTCCTGAACTCAGGAAAGATATGGAGGTGCTGAAACGAGTCCAGAGAAGGGCAACAGAGCTGGGGAATGGTCTGAGGCACAACTCTTATGAGGAGCAGTTGAGGGAGATGGAGTTTTTTAGCCTGGGGAAAAGGAGGCTCAGGGGAGAACTTATCTCTCTCTACAACTGCCTGAAGGGTCAGTCTCTTCTCCTAGGCAACAAGTGACAGGGCAAGAGGAAACAGCCTCAAATTTGACCGTGGAAGTTTAGATTAGGCATGACAAAAAATTTCTTCCTGGAAAGGGTTGTAAAGCAATGGAGTAGACTTCTCAGGGAAGCGGTGAATTCACCATCTCTGTGAGTGTTCAAAACCACGTGGATGTGGTACTTGAGATATCAAAAGGTCTTTTCCAAACTTGACAATTCCATTCAATGATTTCATAGGTCTATATGTTCTACTTCACATGTGTTTAACAGCCAATTCTCTGCTATCAAAAATGAAACACAGAAGTCTATATTCAAGAAGAGTAGTTCAGGCTCTTTTACTGTTACCTACACAGGAGTACTTGTGTCTTTTATCCAAAGTGGGAAATTAAATAAAAGAACCCTACAGAAAATTACTGCCTCATAGCTTCTGTTGCTCTATTTCTATTATTATTCTGAGTCCCAACAGCTTCAGACTTGCCTAGAAAATAAACTCAAAGAGAACTTTCTGAAAAGAAGTTTGGTGTTTGGTTTTTGACATGCATACACATATATGTATGTACATACAGTATCTCTCCTCCTGGACAGTTTAACAAACAAACAAATGAAAGTAGAAATTGCTTATATTTTCTATGAGGAATCCTCTGAGTAGGGAGCTGAGTTATAAAAAAGAAGGTAAAACCTGCCCAAGATGACACAAGCAGTCTGTGGAAGAACAAACTAGGACAATCCCTTTAAATCTCACCATCAACAACCGTTACTAATCTTGTTATGAAAGCCTTACTTCTGCTTGAGGTAAGGCATGAATTTCTTAGTTGCCTCAACTTTCCTCTCTCATTATCCCATTGGTAAACACTATCCAAGGGTGTAAAGGTACTTAGAATCTTTCTTTGAAGTTGGTATATTGAAGGGTTTTTGTTTAAAGTTATCAACTTCAACAGCACCCTTGCTAATACTTCTGCTTTCAATATAGCACTTTTTTTTTTAAATGAAAGCTTCAATCTGTTGTTATTCATGCACAACTTGCACTAACATTAAACAGACCAGAAACCACATGAAAAATGAAGCACCTCAACTAAGTTGCAGCTTAGGTTACAGATACATTGATTTACAGGACATGTAAAAGTAAAAGGCTCTTGAATGTGCAGCGGTGTTTGGAAAAAAATGTGGGGCTGATGAAACAGCTAAAAAGAAGGCAAGGGAGTGACCTTATCTCCTTTTACAAAGGAGAAAAAGGTCAAGGTCCTTCTGGGTAAACCTGTGAGAGCCAACAAACTCACAGCTAGTATTTGCAGCTGCTAGGGGTGTCCTGGAAACTTAATGCACCAGCATCAATTCCCTATGGTATATTTAAGTTATTTTTTGCATGCAGATCCTCAGCAGTATATTAAGCTTTCATCCTCATGTCCAGCAAAATTTAGAAGTACAGCTTTTAACCAATTCAGCTGGCTGCAGAATCAGAGTTAGGAGGCTGCAATATTCCCTACAAGGCTATAGATAGGATATAAAATCGTCATAACATTGCTAAATAGCAAGGCAAACATTAAAATCTTCCGTCTTCAAAGGAGTTTTAGGCAGATAAATCATTCCCTGAACAAGAGGAATATGCACACTGCTTCACTTTCAAGAGTTCAAATTACTATCTGCAGTTCCTGTGCAGGTGTTTTCTTGTGTGAGATGTTCATTTAGAGCAGCAGCATTGCATGACTGAAGGATAATCAGGTCACAATTACTCTAGAGAACAACATAGCTGATACTTTTATCACTTGCCCTTCCTACAGTGCAAACATAAATCATAACCCCAGCCTTTCACATAAAAAGCTCATAAATATGTGAAAGACACGGGGACAACATATACCTATTCTAACCTCAAAGACATACAAAGTTCCTAGAGGAATTTTATAGTTGTAGCATTCAAGAATACATTATTCCATCTCTTTCATTAGAGGCCAGTAATGAGACCCAAAATCTTTTTCCACAAACAATTTATTTGATCTATACCCTGTTATTCACATTTGATCTATGCCCTGTTATTCACATTTTTACCTCCTGCTCTCCTGAGCTAGCTGCCAGCCCTGAAAAGAGAGAACAGAAGCAAAAAAAAAACAACAAAAAAAACCTCATCAAAACACCAACCATCCTCCCTCTTTCTTAAAAAATGAGCACTTCTGTGTTCACAAATAGAAATTAAAAAAAATAAATTCTCCAGTGTAGAAAACATTATATAGAATGGATTTTTCTAACACAAGGAACAAACAGCAATGCATCAATGTTTCAAACTCTCAAAAAAACTTGAGAAGACTCAGCCCACACCTTGAGAAATTTTGTATTATTTATTGCCAAGGATCTCACAAACTGAGCAACCAGCATTTCTGCAGTTCAAGATGTACTTGGTTTCTTGGATTTCCAGACTGTTCCTAACAGGACTCCCTTTGACAAAGTAAAGGATGTAGGGGGTACATTTTTTTATTGATTTGCTTGGTGGGGGAGACAGACAGCGTCAGTGAACATTAGGTTTTTTCCTGACTGGGAAGATGGGTAGCCTGAAGGCAAAGAAACCACAATAACCAACCAATCAGGTTAATTTTTTTGATTTTAAAAAGTGCCAGAACAGGTGCTGATGGATTTGGCTAATGAGTTAATTTTCAGCCTGCTTTTCCAATGGCAGGGAAAATGCCCCCTGCCATGTTGGGTTCTTCTTATTTTATAGTAGTACTATAAAAATCAAGGCACGATTTTAAGGCCATCTCCTGTAGTGTCTTGCATGCACTCATATCACAACTCTCCAAACGCTCCACTTCACCTGAGATGCTAATTTTCAATTAAGTTTTTGCATTACTGATCCTGATGGCTTATAATAATACACTTGTATTTGTAGTATTATCTAATTTTTGCTTATTGCAAGATATGAAAGGGGATCCCATTAAACATATCAGAATACTTTGTCTAATTATTACCTCCTTTTCATTACCCACGTAGATTTATTCCTATTTTCCTGTAGCCATCTATATAAAGAGTTGTTAAGGCAGCTGTTAAAGAGAACTGCTAAGAAAACATCAGAAAATATATCTAAATATTAATGAGGACAAAGGCTTTTCTAAATCGTTCTTAAAATCTGTGAGGATCTGGAGAGTATTCTCAGCTCTGGAAAAAACCCTGTTCTGGTACTGGACACTTACATGAGCTAACTGAAGGTAAAAAAACCCCAAGAGCATCCAAAGAAAAAATGAAAGTTTCCAAAGGCTTGCAGACCAGTGGGCTTTCCTAATAACAGCAACAGAATCATACAACTGGTCAGATGAATTTTTACATTATTGATGATGATTTATGGCAGAGTTAACTATTGTCAGCAGACTTCCATTGTGTCATTATAAAAGATGGACTTTACTGACTATGGCACTACCAACATCACATCCCTCCAGCCTTTCCTAATGCTCCCAAAAATCAACTGAAAAATCAATGACTAGTGTAAAACTCTGTCACTACTTTAGCATTACAAAAACACCACGCATTTTTATAGCCATTCATTCTTGAATGGCTGAATGCAGCTGAAATGCAGAATGGACTACGTATTACCACATCCTAAAACTCTTATTCCCCAAAAAGCCTTCATTGGTATTTCAACAGGACATAATCCATGCTAATGCTTTTAAAGTGCAGGAAGAGTAAAAAGATAAGTACTCCTGAGAAACATCTTGACTGTAAAAAATGAAACACTGAAATGGTAAGACGTAGTTTTCAAAAGCAGAATTACAATACAGCATTTCTGTAGAGTGATTTTCTTCTTAGCAAGTGTCTCCTTTAAAAAGAAAAATAAATGCTTCCTAAAATAAAAAGTATCAGAGGTAAGTAAAAAACAATCTTTTGCCACATAAAATCATACTGGTAATTCCAATAAGTAAGTGAATTCCTACAGTAAGTGAATTCCTACAGTAAGTGGCATTTGAAAACCAAACCCTTGATTCACAATGCTTCTTATTTTAATTTAATTTTAATTTTCTTACAGATACACATAATCCAGATAGGAGGATGAGGATACTAAAGACACTATTTTCTGGTTATCCTGCTGCCTTTGGAGAGTACACAGATTACAATTTGAACGGTTTTATTAACTTCCTGGCTCTGTCAAGATCATTTGCTACTGACTTCTAGGGTAGCCTGTTGCCCTGTAAATAAAAAAATAAGTGTGACTGCAGAACCCTAATAATTAGCAGATGAAATACAGAGCAGCCAAATTTTACTATTTTTGAACAGTTAGATGGATATAGCCCCTGTCCCACCTGGCCAGTCCCNCTCGGCTGGCTGCAGGACAGGGACTGAGGGCTCAGAAGTATAATACAATACAGCCCTGTGGCGCCTCCTCCGCCCACTGCAGTTCCCACANAGGGACAAAGGCACCGCTGCATTTAAGGTTTTTTTCCTCTTACGTTCTCGCTCTGCTCCGTTTCTCCACCAGTGCAGTTAACGAGTTAAAACATTACAGTACACAAACTGTGTGTGTACCTTTCTTGGGTCTTCTTGGAACTGGGACTGTTCAGTCTGGAGANCAAATGCCCTGCAGTCGTTCTGGAGCTGAGGGGGTGGGGCAACTGGGGGAAATTTGAATATTAATGAGCTGCCACTCTACACTGATGGACCACGGTACCGTGGTACTGGAGGGCCAACTGTGTTACAATGCATAAACGTAGATTCAGAGAAAAATATTTGGGACTGGTGCTTTGAATTATCTTTAAAATGAGAAAGGAAGACTTTCTGGCAGAAGAGCAAATGGCATTTCATTCATTTATGGAACAGACTGTGTTTCATCCCTGATGAGCCCCATGAACTGAAACTGAAACCCTGCTACACCTCAGAGCACTCAGTGTCTTACCTGAACACTGAAACACTTTGGGTTACGAGGCACGCCAGAACCACGCTGTAAAGCTACACTATGCTTTTCAAGAACAGCAAAGTTATTTTTTTAAAAACTGGTGTTTTGAAGAACACAAATCTAATCCAATCCTAGTAGAAGTAAATATGCCTAGAATCATTCACTATCTGGGACAAACTTTCCTGTTACACAACTCCGGAGAAACAGAGCAGCTACTACACGACCTGAGGGCATTATGCAAAGGCATCTAAAACACAGTCCACTTTAGAATTAAGTGGAGTATTTGACTCAAGCTTTATCTCAGAAGGCAGTTTATTTCTTCACAAACTGAAGAGGTGTGAAAAGATCTAACAGATGTAAACACACTGGGTAAGTAATTGGGAAATGTAAAAGTAAACGCAGTCAGATCAACAAGATACAGTTTTCCTTCTTTCATTTCGATTATTGCTAGCTGCTGTTGGGTACAGAATAGAGTATATGGGAGGGACTAACACTATGTATGAGAGAATGATAGACCAGTTTGGGTTGGAAGGCCATCCAGTCCAACCCTCCTGCAATGAGCACAGCCATCTTCAACTAGAACAGGTTGCTCAAAGCCCCATCCAACTCAGCCTTAAATGTTTCCAGGGACAGAACACCTGCCACCTGTCTTGGCACCCCGCTCCAGTGTTTTAACACGTTCATTGTAAAAAGAATAATTCCTTATATCTAGTCTGAATCTACTCTCTTTTGGTTTAAAACCATTACCCTTTGTATGAAATGGCTTATCAAATCAAAAATTGTATTTATTTATTATAATGGGAAAAAATTAAGAAAATATTTCAGTCGTCTCAGAAAACCAAATTCTAAGATCAATATGAAATTTTTGTGTTATGAAACAGAAGGGCTACACTACCTACCTAAAGTGCTTCATTGTCAGAAAAATTGGTATTTTTGCACAAACTGTCCTCCAAACTCAAGTAAACTACAGAACAAAAAACAATCTCACTTCTCTTTTTCTTCCTTAAAAAATCACAGAATTCATCAATGTTTTTACAATTCATAAAATTCGTAGTATGTATTGCCCCTACCTACCACTAATCTGCACACTATCTACCTATGGGAAGATATATTAAGGAGGAGGAAAGAGAAGAATGATTCTAACAGTCATTAAAAAATACAATTTAATTTTATATTACATTACAGTAAGACCGGGAAAGTGTGTAATGATACAACATTGTCATGATACACCAAAAATAAAAATATTTTAAAAATTCAAATTGAGAAGTAACTATTCTTATTTAGGAGTCTGTTTATACTGCTCCTCCTTATGGCAAAAAAAGAAGTTTAATGTCAGCATGATCTTTAGCATAGCTGGTGACTGTAAAACCTTACCATCTACAGTTCCACATGTAACTGGTATTTCTTCCTAATCAGCTTACTTTAGAAGGCTAAAAATCACAGAATGTGACTTAAAGTTCACTTGTTTCAAGCACCCTGTTATGGGCAGATATAAGGGCCACATCCAACCTGGCCTTGAACCCTTCCAGGGATGGGGCATCCACAGACAACCTGCGCCAGTGTCTCACCACTCTCAAAGAATTTTTTCCTAACATCTAATCTAAATCTCCATTCATTTAGTTTAAAACCATTTCTCTTTGTTCTACTACTATCTGCCCATGTAAAAACTCCCTTTCCCTCTTTTTTTTTTTAAGCCTCCTTTAAAGTATTAGAAGACCACTGTAAGGTCTCTGCGAAACCTTATCTTTTTCCCGGCTGAACAGGCCCAAACCTGTCAGCATAGGAGAGGTGCCCCAGCCCTCTAAACATCTCCAGGACCTCCTCTGGACCATTTGCAACACACAGGCCCACACTTTTCTTGTGCTGAGTACCTCACAGCTGGATGCAGCTGGATGCAGCACTTCAGGTAGAGTTTCACCAGGGCAGAATCCCCTGCCATGACCTCTCCTTTTTTGATGCAGGCCAGGACACAGCTGGCTTTCTGGGCTGCAAGTTCACACTGTTGGGTCATGTCCAACTTTTCATACACCAAATTCACAGGTTCACAGGTTATTCTGAGTTGGAAGGGACCCACAGGATCATCCAGTCCAACTCCCAAGCGAACGCCCACCCAGGGATCAGGCCCACAAGTGTGGAACCACGGGCACCACACTCCATCCATCCAAGCCTCCCACCATCCAGACCATGGCACTGAGCTCCTCATCCAGTCTGACCTTAAACACCTCCAGGGATGGCGACTCCACCACCTCCCTGGGCAGCCCATTCCACTGAGGGATCGCTCTCTCTGTAAATTCCCCATGTCCTTCTCTGCAGGGCTGCTCCCAACGAGTTCTTCTTGCAGTGTGTACTAATGACTGGGATTGCCTCATCCCAGGGGACTTGTGGAATCTCATGAGGTTCTCATGGGTTCACTTCTCAAGCTCATTCAGGTCCCCCTGGATGGCTTTCCCTTCCTGTTGGATCAACTGCACCACATTTTGGAGTACAATCAGCATTTCCAACCAATGGCAATGAAATTGCTTCACGTGAAGGAATAGAAATTAAAAAATAAAAAACTAATGTTATTTTACAATATCAACCCTCTTGGAATAAGTCACGTGTATTATGTGCACACAATTGAAATTCAAAATACAGTCATCTTGTCTGCCCTCTCCTTCACTCCAGTGAGCTAATATTTGCAAAAAGGAAAGCCAATGAGAGAACTATTGCAGCAGGATAAAACTGACGAGAGTAAAAGTCTTTAAGGGAGTGTAAGAATACCACAAAATGCCACATTTTTTGCACAGAGAATCTATTTCATTAGCATTTTTTTGAGAGTTGGAAAGAATTACATTTACTGTTTTTCTGCATTTCAGAAAGCTAATTCAAATTGGTGACTCTTTTGGAGCAACTAGCTTTGTGGGTAAAAAGGTGAGATGCTCTCAACTAGAAAGGGAAAAAACATCCCTCCAAAACAATCCTAAAATAAATTCTTTCATACACACACAGAAAATGTTTGATAATGATGTACACAGGTACCTTCACTAATCCAAAATTAGGTAGAAAAAACCCCCAACATTAATTGCTTCACTGTTCATGTCTCAATGATCTCACACCTAGAGGGGGAGGTTAACACAGCCTGGGAAGAAAGACATAGTGGACACAACAAATGTAGAATTTACAGGCCACAAGGACATTTGGCAGAACTCCCAAGATAAGGAAGAAACTAATAAAGACAACTCAGAAACTGTGCTAGACCAGCTCCGACTGGGTAAAAGGTAATTCCAGCAGAGGGGAGATTGCAACCACCAACTCAAAAGAAGAGACAAATTGAGCATGTGGACTAATTAGCACGAGAAGTAAGAGAATCATGAACCAATAGAAGACAGAATGCTAATTAATAACAGATATTAGGAAGAGCTTTTTCACAGATTTTTCATTGATTTCTCAGTGGAATGGTCTGCCCAGGGAGGTGGTGGAGTCTCCATCCCTGGAGGTGTTTAAGAAAAGATTGGATGAGGAACTCGTTGACATGGTCTAGATAATGTGATGATGGGATGGGGAGTTAGGTTCAATAAAAAAATAAATAAATTTAAAAAAAAAATTACCCTTAGATTAGCTCAGATGGTTAAATCATGGTAAATAGTAAAAAGATAAATAGTTAGGGTTTACAACACTCTCCAGGAGCTGCTGCTGAGAAGAAAGAAAAATAGACATGGTTACTAATTTCAAGCCAATTTAATTGTGAATATTTGAGATAAATATTTCCACCCCCACGGCCTTAAAAAATAAAGCGGGTGTTGATTTCTTTATCTTTAGGTGCAACTGAAAGACCATGTTGTAACAGCCCTTCACACAATTATAATGATTGTAATGCTTCCTCAGCAAATCAATGATTCATTTTGCTCCACTGAGGGTCCCAAACATTAGTCTAGAGATCCAGGCCCTCCCCTGAGGGCCAATAAATCTTTAATTATTTTATACAAAGTGACCTAGTTTCAATAGAAAACTGGGATCCTCTAATATTTTTAATGAAGGTTAGTTCTGATTGAGCAAAAGACTTCCACAGACACAGAAAAGGACTCTGGTACCTCTTCCTCTGATTGTATTTATGAGCAAAACCCCAGTAACTGCATTTCTTAAGGCAACCAATTTGCCAGCATATGTTGGCAAGAAGCACCTACTGACTTGGTTCCCTTTGGGAACACAGATTAAATTAAAGGCCGGTGAACAGTGACTGGTTGAGCAATAAAGTCTCTATTAACTCGGAAAAAATTAAAACCTGAGTTATGGACACGCAAAAATCAGACCCTTCCAAAGTGGAAGTTACTATGCAGTTAGCTTAAGAATTTCACCTTTAGGTGTGGGTAACTCTTGGAGAAAGTGGTCATGAGGAACACCAGAAAAAAGGATACAACAGGCAAATGCTGAGGTTTGTACCTGAAGAGAATATCATCCTGGGATGATGTTTTACATCTATTTAAAGATATGTAATATATATTACTATATATCTTTAGTTGGTTTATAAAGTTTCTGGTCAAATTTAGGCCAACGTAACCCTTAAAACGAAGTATTTCCATCTGTACCTTGAGCCAGCACAGCTGTGGTAAGCCAAAAAAAGAGAACTGATTCAAGCTAAAAGTGACTCATTTTCCATTCTGCATATCCCTAACATTTATTGCTCTCTCTGAGCCAGCACAACTCATAATCTGAAAAATGCTAGAGCCAGCACAAAGGAGAGGCTGCCAGAGTAAAAGGAAGCTGGGTATGGCAGGGGAGTCGGAAAACCTCTTTCAATGGCAGTGTTGGTTTCCAGAACTCTTACAAAATTGAGGCCTCAACTGTATCAAGTAGCCTATTTCCAGCTATTTCATTCACTTCTGCCCACTAAACATCTAATGAGATTTTAACAATCTAAAGCTCACTTCTTTTTTATTTTTTTAATTTAAAAACACGTGGCCAAATAGATACGGCCATTTTTTCCCAGCTATTTATAAATACTCAGAATCATCCAGCTGAAAGTATCAAACTACACATAGCTGTGAATAATTATGAGAAATACAATGAGTTTACAGCTTGTTGCAAACAGACCTGAGGACCGACACTTGCATTATTTTGATTTTACAGAGGGTTCCTGCCTAAAAGGCTTTTTCTATTCATCATTTTTGTTTGGAGAAAGAAATTAAGAGCATTCGATTTACTCCCTGTTCCAAAACACTGCTAACATCAGTATCCTCATCCCTTTATATTTGCAGGGAATTAATGCATTTGGAAAATGGGTTTTTAAATGATCTAAATTGGTAGAGACAGTTCCAAGAATTTACAGAGTTATCAGACTTTGAACCCTTTGTATTAGAAACACTACAGAGATTTCTAGAAAGAGAAGGCATTAAAGAGAGAACTTAATTTGACTGGGCACTGGAAAATATTCTGCACATACTGTTGAATTTTCCAATACCTGAAAGACTTTTAGAGAATAATATAAAAGAAAACTGAAAAGGTGTTTGAAAAAGTGATGATGTGACTTGATATAAGGACAGGAAACAGGCCTCAGACAAGCTGTGTCTCAGAACAGAACTTAAAAAAATTAAACTTGGTTTATTTGACACCCTTCTGAAAAGATAAACTAAAAACCTGATCCTAATCAGGATGTTCCTGTGAGGTGATTTCCTTCTCTGGCGTGAGAAGTGCAGCCCACAAAATGCAAAACTTAAAAAAAAGGTTTATAATGGAGAAACAATAAAAGTCAAATAAGTCAAAGACCAAAATGAGCACAGCACTGGGTGTGTGGGGCTAAACCAGACACACTAATTAAAAAAGGGCCAGTGGTCTTTATAGGGTTCCAGGAATAGGAGTGGATATTGAAATTATGTAGTTCCAAGAAATTATTTCCACAAGTCTGCCTCTTTCTCCTCCCTTCTGCACGTGCTCAGTTAATTTTTGGGGAGCTCCTCCGGGGTCTCCAAGGGTCTTGGGAATGAAGTCACTGCTCCCTCTATGTCATGAACTCTTCACCTTCACTTCGGAACAACGCAGGCCTGGCTGCAGTTTCATCTTGTTACATGTTGAATTAACCTGGTTTTGATAATTCAACAAGGGCACTCAATCCATCTATCAGATCTCCTGCAAAGGCTCTGCTCCTGCAAATGTCCAGCTCAGCCTCTATGCACCCCAAACTCGATCACAAACAGCAGAACAGCAAAGCAAACCCACTTTTTTTAAATCACTCTTAATCTCCTTGAACTCTATTAACAACAATTAGCGAACGCAAAAGTTAATCAACTTTAAAAACCTTGACTTATTGTTCTTATTCGGTACAAACCCTGAAACAGTTCAAAGTTAACCATTTCAAGTCCCATCAAATCCTTTAAGAACAAAGCGACCACAGATACGTTCAATTTAAATGCCAAGAAACTTCATTAAAATCAATCAACAATGTGTGTTTCATACCCAAGATTTGTACATGCCCTCCCCTAAACACCACACGAAGGCTGAAGAATTGCTCCTAACTTCTGGCTCAGAGGCCCAGAAACTCAAAAAGTGTAAATATACTGTATATTTACAGCGACACTGATCTTTTGAGCAGCCTTTTTAGCAAAAAAAAAGAGATGTACACAGGTGTTATTTAAATTCAGATGATCGTGAGAGAGGGATTCATAACTAAATAGAGACATAAAATTTATTTCACACTTCTAAAATGTTCTGAGTAAGTGCTTCAATTCAGCGGAATTCTAATTGTGGCATTACCACCAAGAGTAAGACAAATATATGAAACAGTCAGCACAAAGCATCAGAGAAGGTCTGTCTCACAGCAAGGACCATTCTGAATTAGAGATATAAAACACGAGGCAGGGCAGCAGTGACCTGGATTTTACCTGAACATTTGCACTCTTCCTGCCTAGAAAAAAAAATTGCATATTTGCCAATAATACAAAAAAAAAAATCTGGACCAAATCTCTGCACATATGAGATGCACAGTGAGCAAGCCAAGACTTCTAAGAAATGGAAATTACTACCCATGAACAGTAAATCTGATGCATTTAGTAACCACCTAGGGTGGGCAAGGCCATTCAGTGCAGTGCATCTGTACATTCTTCTGCCTGGGAAATTCCAGACAGAAATCCAGCTGCCCTGTCACTGCTGGCCTTACAAACCTCTCTCTTCCAGCTCCACATTTTCTAACTTAAATATGAAACTCGTGAGTTTACAACCCCGATACTACACCATGGGTCACATTTCGGACAAATACCGTACTCTAAATAATTTAAAATGTAAATTAGATTAACTGACTCCTGCTAGAAGCTATTTTTTAGAGTAATACCCACAAAATATCTTGATAGCAAGAGAGATGCTGAATCCCTTACTGACTTTAGAGAGCAATTTGGTTTTATTTGCATACTCCCAAATAAAAATTTGTGTGACAATAATTTTGTTACTAGAGTACATTTTTCTAGAGCATCTTTCCAAGTATTAAACATAGGCACAAACACACTTAGGAGAGCCATCAGTGTGAACTGAAAAACAGTAAATTTCAAAATTCATCTTGACAAAGGAGTTTAATTGTAGCATTGACAACTATTGTTACTCAAAATTCCAGAAATACAAGGATCATCCAGCTGAAAACGGGACTGCTCGTCACCCAAACGTGCCTCCTTTATCTAGGGATCAGAACCACAGCTGTTAAAACACAACAAGAATCTGATCCAGATGAAAAAAACCCAACCTAAGCTGGTGCAGATAAAAAGCTCAAGGAGAGACAGATCCAAACTAGCAAAGCCACATCTTGTTAAAGCATATGTCGCCTGTCTACAATACTTTTAACACATGCTAGAACATACTGGATGCATTATCACATTTATTGCCTTGACAACAAAGCTAGAATTAATCGTACAGAGTGGTCCTTGTTCTAAAATTTGAGGGGAAGCAAAGGAAGTATTAGCTGTTATTTTCAGGTGCGATCTATAAAGTTTCTTCTGGGAAGCAAACAAAAATCCAGATTTAGTGGTTAACTGGAAATCCTACACAGACGCTGATCTGTGCCTTGCAAGGAAAAATAAGGACATACATTGTAAAAAATGTTTGTCAAAAATATTTTATAATAAAATATTTCAATTTTTTTAGGGGGGTTCTGGTTTCGTTTGGGTTTGGGTTTGCCTTACAGCTGAGGATTAAAAAAGACGTAATTTTAAAGTCAATGGAAACGGAATGTGTTGCAATAGCCAAATATATTTGTCCCCTACAAGTTGGGTTTTTTTAAAACATATTTTCCTCAGAACTGATAATGGATGCTGTATTAGGAAAGTTCTACAGAAAATACCTTATACCAAGGTGCACTTGGTCACAAGTACTAAATTCTCATTCAGCAGAAAAGCATATTTTCTTTTTATGGTTCTAAATTATCTCAGCTTCCTTCCACCAGAAAAAACTCCAAAAACATTTACCAGTCAAAAATTTGTCCCCCATCAAAGTGAAAAACTGCAACACTGACCAACTTGCAACGTGTAACCCAACAATAAGCAGTCTTATTACTGGTTTTTAATTGCTTAATTCACTTACTAACTTAATTGCTTAATTTACTTACAATTTGGGAACTGAGTCTTTTTACATCTCTAATGCATGACATAAAAAACTTTATTTCTGATTTTAGAATACTGTCATAAAAACAGTGAGGTGTTTTTAAAGGAAATCTTCCTATGAGAATTTGGTTTATTCCACATATACATACCAAGTATTACTTCTAGAGCTCCTAGGCTTTAAAGTTAGTTGAGGCCAACAAATAGTTTCATTGTCATTAGTAAAATTAAGATTATGAAATGATTCCCAGGTACTCACAGATTTGGGTTTTTTTAAAAATGTAAGTTTACTACTACATACAACTTGAACTTGTAACTAGACTGCACTTGGTGGACATGTCACAACCTTATCAGCGCATCTGAGAAAATAAAATTGAACAGTCATGATGAATACGAATTCTGCAGTTCTGTGCAGACGGGGCACTGACTTCGCACTCGGAACAGAACTTTACCTCTGGGGTGCCCCCACATGTTCACAGACAAAATGCAACGCTACACCAAGAAATGCAGTTCATGGCATAACGAGCAGAGTTTGAAGATTTCAGCACCACGAAATGCAGCGCTGCTTAGGATCACAGACTGGGTTGGGTTAGAAGGGAATTTAAAGATCATCCAGTTCCAACCCCTTGGCCATGGGCAGGGACACCTTCCACTAGACCGGGTTGTTGTTCAGAGCCCAAACACCTCACCCAGCAGCTAATTCATGCCAATTCTGTTGGAATGAATCCTACAGTGACAAAAACAACAGGCTTTTTAAGGGTTGATTTAACCCCAAAGGGTTTTTCAACCTGTCTGATTGCTGTGTATAACCAGTAATAACTACAGGTCCGTGTTTACTTAAACACACACAAATATGCATCCTGACAACTATATGAAAAAGTGTCATTTCTGACTGCAGGTCAAGGTAACATCCTACAAAGGAATAAAGATATTTAAAGCCTACTTGAACTCTCATGTTAGGAAAAGGGCATTTGTGGATTTTTGGGGGAGTTTGTTTGGGGGTTTTTTTCCAACCTTTTGAATGGAAACTGGAAGTCATAAATAATGTCACTACAAAACGGTTCCTATAAATAACAGTAATAGCAGTAATAACAAATAAAATAATATTCAACATCTTACTAGGGAACTGCTTCCAGGAGTTCATGACTCAGCTCATAATTTTAATGTAGATCAGTCAGTTCAAAAAAGCGACCAAGGGAATCTACTAATTCCTGTATCTGATCACATTTCCTTTACTCTTAATGTGATTTTGACATAATACAGAATTACATAGTTATTTTGTAGATTTTTATAACACCATCTGTACTTTTGCTGAAGTGCCATTCAAGATTACAGCACAAACCAGAAAAAGTAAGAAATCCTTTTTACAACCTTATGAAAGTAAAATCAGATTACTGAAAAGTGTGACATATGTATTTCATTGAAATATGACTAGTTAATTAATACTTTCATGTAAAAAAACCCCACCCCATCCTATATCAATGCTACAGCAATAAACTCACATTGAATTCCATTAAACATTCACCTGTGAATTTTATTTATGTTTTCATTGTCTTGTTTTTAAGCATTGCCCTGAAAAGTTGGGCAAACCAGGCTACTACTGCCAATCAACCCAGTCTTGATGACAGAACTACTATATTTAACCTGAGAAGATGGGGTCCCATTTATGTAATCCTACTTTAGGAGCTCCTAATGAGTTCCTGCAGCCTAACCTAGATATGCCTGCCAGCAAGTTCCCTGCTCTTTCATGTCAATTCGATGATGAGAGTACAGATTCATTGTAAAAATTGCTGCACAACACAGAGAACACCCTTGTTAAACGTGGTGATCATCAATATAACCAGGAACCTAAAAATAAACTTCTTCCTAATTTAGTTCATATTTATAAGACAGAATCCCTGTCTCTATTTGTGTTATATTTCCTATATAGACATAGTCAGTGTTATAATGTTACTACAGATTCCTGGGGCAGCAGACTAAGTAGTCAATGGAATTAGATAAGTAAAGAAATTGATAACTTCTTTGACTAGAGCATTCAGACAGAGCATTTACAAGTCAATGAATACATGCAGAAATCACTGAAAAATGCCTTATGACTCAAATTATACGTTAAGTAAGTTATTACCTCAGTGGCCTCTTTTTGCCTTGAAAATCTCCTGACAAGAATGCTCATGCATCTTAGAAATGTCTTCATCTTTTAGAGAGCATCCTTTGACAGTCAGGCTTCCCCAGCTGAGGGTCCTGCATGCAGCCACCTGCCTCACCAACACATATGGAGCACGGGGATCAGCAGGGGCCGGGGCGAGCGTCGGTCACTCGGCAACATCTGCCCACTCATCAAAAGTGGCATTAATGAAATGCTAAAAGCAGTTCAGTTCACTCCTTCGCACCGAAAGACATCTGTAGTGACAAAAGGTGCATGTAAAAGGCAGCACGTTAGATGGTAAAAGGAGAAGAGGAGGTTCAGAGGTGACCTCAGTGCTGGTTACAACTCCCTGAGGGGAGGTTGCAGTCGGGTGGGTGTGAATCTCTTCTCTCAGGCTGACGACACCAGAACAAGAGGACACGGCCTTAAGCTACGACAGGGGAGGTTTAGGCTGGATGTTAGGAAGGTGGGAGGTTTGGATGGATGGAGCGTGGTGCCCGTGGTTCCACACTTGTGGGCCTGATCCCTGGGGGGCGTTCGCTTGGGAGTTGGACTCGATGATCCTGTGGGTTCCTTCCAACTCAGAATAACCTGGGAACCTGTAGTTACTGACCATCAGGTTTTCTCTGGGGCACTAGGATGCCTCTGTTACATCTAGTCCACAGATTTCAAGATTCAGAGAACAGCGGCTATACTGGGCATGGAGACATGGCATTCCCAAAACCAAACAAGGCCAATAGACCATAAACACAGCATCTTGGCTTCAAATGCCAATTATTTCCCTGCAAAACTAAAGCTAAAGTATAGCGGAAAATTGTTTTCGTAATTTGGCTCTTGACAAAGAAAACAATGAGGTGCCTCAGAGATAAACAGTTTACATTTATTTTACTTAAATATTTTATTAAAAAACATGATTACAGGAAAAAAAAAAATCAAATAACGGCCCCAAATCCATTAGAAATTTTGGTATCCTCTTGGTTGTTCATAGGAAACACATTAATTTTAATGCAACTCAGACGAGGAGAGAGGGGGACATGAATCCTCCTCCATTGACCTGGTCATTTGGATGAACTGCACAAAAGAGGCCAGGCACTGAACCATCTCACAAGCACCTTTCACTTCGGGCTTTGTGTAGCTCATATACTGCATAATGAGGTGAATGACTGAGAAGGGAATTCCAAAAGATAATTTTCTCTAAATGTGGCTTTGATAAAGATTGACTTCCAGCATTCTTCCCAAGCTCAAGAAAACTAATCCGTACGTGCAGAAAACAAACGACACAATCAAGGGTAAACCTGGCATTAAACAATGACTCAGCAGCGTGACTGAGCCTCAAACACTGAATCAAAAATTTATAACATATTCAAAATTTAGAAGGGTGCTTGCACTCCTCGAAGTGAAAAAGAAAGTAGTAGGCTGGTAGTAAGCTAACTCAAAGCAAAAACAAGAAATTAGAAAATAAGCAGTGCCCTTTTCTTCATGTATAGACAACTCAGAAAAAGATCATTAAACAAAAACACTGTAAATTTAATATGACATGATCTTCAAGTAAAAGCTGATGTTTCATTCAGAAAGATAAATCTCATGCTTAGCACCACTGAATTTGATTATAAAATATGTTTCTTTGGCATTATAAGGGTCAATTTGAATCTGATTACTAGCACTTATTATAAAAAATGCATACCATAAAGACATTATGAATATTCATAACAGTGCACTACACAAATGCACATACAGATGATTTGTGCAGACAGAAATGTATATTCTTTCCTACAAAGACACAATGGAAGAAAAGAAGCACTTATGTAAAAAAGAAATGTAGAATGAAACAGATATCAGAAAGAGCTGAAATTCAAGTTATATAGAAGGCTTAGAAGCTTCATGGCTAAACACAGAAGAAAACCTTCAGTAAGTGAGAAATCATGATACGAAGAAAAAAGAGGAGGCGTATCAACTAACAGTAATATGCAGATCATTGTACAGTGACAGGAAACATCAGAATATAAATTCTATTTATCAAAATTAGAATTAGTTTTAGTCATGTCAGAAAATTTGAAGCTGAGCTCCAACTTACAGATCAACATTATGAGCATTTTCCTGCTGTCTCGGGATCTCGTGCAGAAGGATGACAAAAGATGCCATGTGGATAGGCAGAAGGATAACTAAACAACCACTCCTTTTAAGCACTCTGCTTTCTGCCTTATCAGGAATCGTTGTTGTTAGAAATACTTCTTGAATTAAAAGAAATTAACTGTTTACATAATTTACAACACAAAGCCCACAGCAGTTTACTCCAACATTTACAAAACTAGAGAAAGAAACACAAAATTTTGTTGAATTGCTTGAGTAATGAAGCGTTGATATTTAATTGATCTGCTTGATACTGTAAACTGCTAAAAACAAAACATTATTTCAAACTAACAGTCCCATTAAGACCAATATTGCATGCTGCACTGCAAGTTTATTCTGTTTACTAGCAGAAAAAAATACCAACAGCATGCAGAAAAGATAGACCTAGAGCTGGGTTTGAACCTCTGCTTGCCATGGTTATAGGATAAAGCTCAATGTTCATATCTGTAAACGTGCTACTCAATTCAGCTTGAAGCCTAGATAACAGATCCAAGGGCTGACAGTCTTTAGGGCCCCTCTACAGCTCTACAAGCCAGGGTTTCCTGCAACTCATTTCCCACATTCCTCTTGAGCTCAGCTATTTATTAGTTTACATGTATTTAACAGCATTCAACTCCTGGGCCAATGATGACTGGCACCATTTCTCCACCATCCTGCTCACTGAAGTCAAAGAACACCAGATACTACAATGCAGAATATTGGCCAACCAGTGAATCACTGAACATGCCCCTCCAATGTCATCTGTAAGCTTTGATGGTGTGGGATAGGCTTTAAAAGTACCAGAAGAAATAAAAACTCCTTGATGGGTGGGATGAAGTCTCTGTAAAGGGATGCCAAGCTACAGAGTGTTTGGTCTTGTATAACTGGCTGTAATCCAGAGGGACAGAAGTGGGCAAGGAGAGGAGAGCAAACCAGAGGGTCTGCAGTAAGAGAATAAATAAAAAATACAATAGAAGAAGGTCTGAGCACTTCATCAATCACTAAAGTTTTGGTCCCAAAAGTCACATTTGTCTACTAAAATTCTCAGAATACATACAAGTACCAGCTTGCAGTCCTACTTGCAGGTTTCATTAGTCTGAAACACAGCACGGGCCATGCTAAAAGCTCGGGAAAAATATCCAATGTTTAAATTTACTGTAGATTAAAGAATGATATATATGTAATCAAAGCACCAAAACTGTAGCAGCTCTTCCCCTGCACAGAGGTCATGGTCACAATGACTATAACTACTACTGTCAACTTCTCTGCCTTGACTAGTTATTTACATCCAGTGTAAACTCAGAACACGTGCAATAAAACTGATGGATGTATGGATGACAGATCCATGTTATACAGACTATAACTGAGATTAGAATTGAACCAGTCAGTATCAAGAGGGTTCTTATTTTTCTCCTCAAAGAAGTTAGAGCCTTTGCAAGAGAGAAGCCATGACAACAGCTTTAGCACCTATGGGGTGGGGTGTATCTCAGGCAATATAAAACAGGAAAAAGAAAAAAGGTTGGTGTAATTCAAAAGCAAAAAAAAATAAATTAGAATTCCACATTGTGCTGTTTCATGGTTAAAGAATGCATCTCAAACTTAACCCCAAAACATTATAACAGAAAACACAATGACGTGGCTTAAACCAGGCAGAACATCCACTCCTCCATCACGAAAAAGCACAACAAAATAGGAACATGTAGCATTTTGACATCAACAAAGCTGCCTACATAGACACCCACTCTTTCTTATTTTCTCTGCAGCATATTCTTTGTAACTCATTCATCTCCTTCTGTATCTTTCTCAGAATTCTTGACTTACTTACTTTCCATAGAGCTTCTTGGGGCTTGTTTTCACACACAAACTGACCATAGAAAGAGTTATCCTCTCACAGAGGGTTCACAATACAACATTCATTTAAATTTTTTTCCCTCTCCCAATAAAACCAGGAAAAATTATTTCTTTGAGAAAGAGAGAGGTTCGTTATTCCAGAGTATCTGAAATAATTAGAGCAGGAGAGTTAGCCCACAGATCTTTGTGCTGTGATGGATTCGCACATTTGGTCCCACCTCCCAGTAAAGAGCTGGCAATTACTGCATTCCAGGGCAGGACCATGGATTTTTTCCAGCTCTTCTGCTCCACATGCCAGTTACAGCTGATTGTGGCAGCTGAACCAGCAATGCATTTTTGCATCAGATGCACAAAAGCTGGAAATACTGGATCTGAGAGAGCAAATGCGTGGTGTATTTTGAGAGGCTTTGCTGCAAATGAAAATGATCATTCTTGACAATCATTCTTTACTGAAATCCAAGAGAGTTCTAGATTTACAAATCTAAATCTGTAAGAAATGCACAGTATTTATTACCTCCAGTGATATGGAGAGACATCCCTCCAAAGGTTTTATATATTCTTCTGCTGTGTGTGAGGAAACAGCAAATAATTAAAACTCTGTGCTGCTTTTGCACCGTTTGAAGGATTAGCTTCTCCCAATTCCTGGACAATATATACATTAAGTACACTAAGTACTCTGATTCAAGCTTAAACACTGTTTAAATCAGACACATCTCCAATACATCCCCTTGCAAAGCAGAATCTGACATCATTATGCAATTATGTTACAGGAATCTTCTATTTCACCCACTTTGTCACTCTCTCTGCAAACAGATTTAGCTGCATGTTAATCCTTGCAGAATTATCTGAGTGCACATTTATGAATGCACACCAAATTATCTGCATTTATTATTATTTTTAAACAGTTACTCAGTACTTAAGATTCCTACTAGCTTGCTGAATAGATTAAATCTAGCTGAGATATATCTAACCTTGGTCATGCTTCCCCCCTGTGATGCAGACACAGGTATCTATTTTTCTAGCCTGAAAATCATCTGGGAAAGGCTAAGGTGAAAATACGGAGGGGAAAAAAGTAAGAAAAATAAACCCAAAATACTTCAGGCTTTCTTACACAGTAGACGCTAGCAAAAAAATCTGCAAAAAACCAAAATATATATGCAAAGTATTTGTTAGTAACATAAAGGTTGGCCAAAGCCTCATGGAAAAGCTAACAGGATAATTATCTTGAGAAGGATTACACTGCAGAGAGAAGCTGAAGTCTGCCTTTGTGGGAATTAAGCCCATCATCCTTACTGGTCAGCTGAATTATTTCCTTCTGCCATAGTGCAAATAAACTATCCCTCTAGTCTTTCTCAAAAGGAGTGAATCTCAGAAAGCATCTATATAAGAAGGTGCCATCAAGGGTACTTGCAGATCTTTCTTTTTGGTTTGAGAAATATGGAGTCCAGGAAATGATGCAAGAGGAAAAATTACTTTTTTTTTAAATAAATAATGGTCTGCTGCACTGAATTAGAACAATAATACAGTCTATACCTAACAAGCTTAGCAATGAATAATTGAGACAAAACCTATCCTACAGGAAATGCCAAGATGTGACTCAAGTAAATCAACGTAAGGTAAAAACATTGTGAAAGCGGTGCTTTACACCTTGATGGGAAAAAAGGTCTGTTCTTGGGGTTTCATCTCCCATTCCTAAGCAATTTAGAGAAGGAACACATCCCAGCACACTTCCTCCATCCTGATAAGGACAACAGTGTATTTACATCCAGACAGTGCAGGAAGAACTACATGAAAGAGTCACTTCAGAATCAGAGAAGTATTTGCAGCTTAGGGACTCAGACAGGATGAGAACCACTGTCTCACAACGACAAACCTCCCCCCTAGAAAGGTGTCCTGATTAGACTCAGGGTACACGTGCATCACATGGCCACAAGTATTTATAAACGTTGATAACAAGCTTATTCAGTGGATCAGTAGTTCACAAGGAAACTAGCCTTGTACCTTTTGGTGGCAGTTCAACTGCAAGCTAGTGAGAAGAAACTGAAATTGAAAATATTGTACTTTTTTTTTTTGCATAAACAGAAGCATCACAGTGCAGTAAATAAACAGCTACCAGATGCTGAATACTTCTGTAGATAGCAAACAGAAAAAGAAAACAGCCTCACCACTGACATTTTGGAAAGCCTTATTAAAATAGTCTATTTTAGATAGAAAAGATACTCCTTGTGCTAATTATCGAAGAAGAGAAATAAGGTAATTTTGGAAGAACCCATGGCAGATTGCTCTGCAGTGGCTCACTCTTAGTCTCATCATATAAATAATAAGAACAACAACAACAGCACTTCAGTTTCAACTACACCAATACACCACGTGGCCCACTTCATCTAAAAAAAAATAGATGATGTTAGGATTAAACTTGAGAGCATTACACTAACAGAGGAAAATAAAAACATCAACTCCTCACCTGCACAGCAAAGTCAAAGCCATCAGACGTGCAGTGTCCCTAACGAAGGCTGACAATGATGGTGACTTTAGGCAAAGGGACAGGGTTTATCGAGGTGACACCCAGGAAGCCACGGGTTTCATCTGCAGCACACGCTGAGCATCAGGGCTAAATCAAAAGTGAAACTGCCAAACACAAGCGTGTGACTCTACTGACACTTCCCTACTGAATGGAAAGGTAACAGCTCTCGTAAGTCCTGGGCTCCCCAGTTTCAGAAGGATGTTGAGCTGCTTGAGAGGGTCCAGAGAAGGGCGACAAGGATGGTGAAAGGACTGGAGGACAAGCCCTGTGGGGAGTGACTGTGGGAACTGGGGTTGTTCATCCTGGAGAAGAGGAGGCTCAGAGGTGACCTCAGTGCTGGTTACAACTCCCTGAGGGGAGGTTGCAGTCGGGTGGGTGTGAATCTCTTCTCTCAGGCTGACGACACCAGAACAAGAGGACATGGCCTTAAGCTGCACCAGGGGAGGTTTAGACTGGATGTTAGGAAGAGGTTTTTCCCAGAGAGAGCGATCCCTCAGTGGAATGGTCTGCCCAGGGAGGTGGTGGAGTTGCCATCCCTGGAGGTGTTTAAGGTCAGACTGGATGAGGAGCTCAGTGACATGGTCTGGATGGTGGGGAGTTGGACTGGATGGTCCTGTGGGTAGTGCCATGGTTTAGACAATGGGTTGGTGTTGGGTTACAGGTTGGACTTGATGATCTGCAAGGTCTCTTCCAACCTTGCTAATACTGTGATACTGTAAGAGCAACTAAAAACATCCAACACAAATGTCTTGTCAAGGACAACTGAAATGGAGGACAACTGTCAGTTATCTAAGAGGATGAAAGTGAAGTTAAAATGGCACTGATATGAAAAACACACTTTCTGCAACAGCTCCCATTTTCATGGCTGTCAAGGTAAGGTGTTAGAAAATGCACAACATGGTGTTAAGCTGGACTAAAAGTGAGAAGAAAACAGAGCAGAAACCTCAAGGAGTTATAAGAGACATCTTGATCCTCCTACAGTTGTGGCGACATTCAGCATTGAGTAGGGAACAGGTAAGCCACATACGAACCAATACATATAGGGCTGATAATATAAATAGCACTTCTCTTCATTTCACACTGATTCCAGAATGCCAGCTCACAGACTAAATATCTGGGTTTTTT
>WEKX01017671.1:7989-32335 GCA_013390025.1 Pitta sordida
GCACGGAGAGAGCCTAGGCAAGAACCGAGCTGTTAACCCCCTCGCTACCAGAGCAGCAGAAAACCCCCTAAACCATAACACAGGGTTAGGCCAAAGCATGGCAAAGGTGTTCCCATATTCTCACACAGAAGGACCATGGGATGGCAGGCCTTAGGAGTGTGGGGACTTCACTGTCTGGCTTTTCTGATATGCTTATTAATTGTTCACCTGAAAGGATTTATGGTGGCGAAATGAGAGCTGCTCTTCCAGTGGCCACACAGTGAAATTAAAGCTCTAATCCAGTGAACACCATACCCCTTTTTTTAATCTTCACCTCAATTCATTTAATCATAGGCTCAAAACTTTAATTCAGTGATGCCCTATAAATGACATTTCTGCATTTTACAATGTTTTTATTAGTGATAGAGCCACAGAATTATGGGCAGTTTGTTGATCAGCCCAGATGTCCTTGTACTCTTCAGTCTTCCCAAAATGCAGAGAACTCTTCTCTGTGATTCCCAATCTTCTATTTCAGACAAAAATTGCCTTAACATGTACTGCTAGGAATCCAATGTGATTGAATTCTTCTGTCTCATCTCTCCTCTGGGACTCTGAGTATTTCTATAAACGTGTATATTCATAGATGCAGACCTTTGACATCTAAGCCAAGGAGGTAGGTAATTTTCTCTAAACCTGATGATGTGAGATATCAGATCTGGATTTTTGTTTTTTGACTAGTTTAGGTTAGCTGAAGGTTACTGTTAGATGAGGTTGGAGTTAGGGTAATTAAAGGACAGTGGAGCAGCTCTTCAGCTTGTGATGGAGTGTAGATGATGTTTGATCTGGATTTTCTGAGCAGCTATACTCTAAGTCCACCTGAGCTGATGGCTGTTTTTCCCCTCACAATGTGGCTTAACTGAGCGGAATTTTATTTCCTGAGTGTACAATAAAAAGCACAAAGGTTACTCTATCTGTTAAATCACAGGAAAAAGGAAGAGGGTGGGATAGGGGGAAAGAGAAAGAAACTTCCAATGCACACAGTTCATCTCCAGAGTGACAGAGAATAGGGAAAGGATCATAGAGGGTTCCTAAGCAATTTATTGCCTCTACTTCATCATTACTAATATTTCCAGAGCACACAAACAGCTGCAACCATTCCAGCCCCATCACTTCCCTTTTGTTGTTGGGGTTTTCTATTTTGTTTATTTGTTTGTTTTTCATGTTGGCTTCACCACTTTTATCTGCCTCTTGGGTGATTTTTTTCCCCACTATAGTACTTTTCGTCACTGGATTGCTAGAGACTCCCTGGATGCTATACAAGGTAACAGTTCCTGAGCAGTCAAGAAGAACAGTCAAACAGAGAAACAGAAGCACAAAAAAAGGAGGGAAGAGAATCCCTCCAGAGCTATAATTTCACTTCCTTTATTTTGTTTGCTTGCTATTGATAAAGAGGAGGAAAATGACAAGAGGCTGCTCCACTTCTAATGACTTCAAATGGTTTGAATCTGACATGGATAGGGAACTCGGAAGAGCCAACAGGAATTCCTCAATTATTCCTTTCTCACTGCCCTCCCTCTGGACTTCATGCACAGGAATGAAGAAGAGATGCCACAGCAGGTAGCTATGAACCAGGCACAGTGCAGCAAATTCTTTACGCTCATATATTGTCCTAGAATATTGTCTGATAGGCATGAGAAAAATATGAGGTGAATTAACGTTCTGCTATTTTGAATAACTGGCATAAAGACTCAAGTTTTTCAAAGTAACATAATCCACATGACCTCCAGCAAGTCTGTAACCCTGCTGGAAAGATTCATTGTTTTTCAAGGTCAACTGAAGTGCTGCCTACATTAGGGAAGTTGACATCAGTGTAATTACATCAATACAGAGCACGTTTTCTTAATGTTGAAAGGGCCTTGATGTCCTTTCAGGAATGAATTTCATATATAGATCTTTCTGAAGGGAAAACGGAATAAAAAACAAAGGGTTTACAGACACAACAAATATTCTTATTTTCAGTGGAGGAACTTTTGGAAGTTTTGAAGCAACTAGATTTTTGGTTTTCTTTTACAAGACTTCTATTTCTAAAAAATGTTTTCCAAATGACATATAATTTACCCCCAGAAGTATTTTCCTCTGACAAGTGATCTAGTAATGCTGAACTTCAGGAAGAAAAGATGCTTACTGAGCATCTTAGCTTAAACACAATTAAAAACTGAAATGTGAAAGGAAATTCACTGTTCCACCTTGAATTCTCTTACTCATCAATTGTGTAAGTTGTCTGTATCACCTTCTGCTTATGCAGTGGTCAGAAGGGAGAATTGACCAATGGGAAGCGGTAGGATCTGAGGATTCTAGTTTTAAAAATTTTAGCTTCATTTCTTCATCATGATTTACTCTCCAAATGGGAGATGCAGTCAAACAGTGGGCCTGCCAGGGGTCTGCTGTCTCATAGTAGTGGATGAGGAGTTGTCCTTCTCCTTTGCCTTCTTAAAAGCTTATTACTCCACAAGCAGGATTCAGCTACATATTCAGTCACTCGAATGTGGTTAGTGCCTAGACTGAAAAGTAAGAGCAGCCTTTGGTCAAGTGACTACATTTTGCTAGTCATCAGATTCTCAAATCACAATGTACTTGCATTCAGAGAGCATCAGCAGTGGATGATGGAATCTGTTACCATTGTCATCCTGTTGTGGCCAGTGCAGCACTGGCAGTGAAAGAGTTTTCAACAGTAATGATAATTGGGATTTAAGGATCAAGAGGCTGAAGAGGAATTGTCAAGAATCCTAACAAAGTGGTGTTGACTATGGTGAAAACAACATAATGAACTGTAACTACAGTTCCTGGAAAGTCTTCTTATGTACATCTTGTTAATTTCCCATCTGTAAGCTGCTATCAACTCATTTTTGTTTATGGGTGAGTAAATGAGGATTGTATTCTTCAAAAAGAGTGTATTTTTTGGTTGCATTCAAGTTGTTTGCTGTTCCTCAACAACAACAGAACTGAACACCATACTCCTAAATGTAGTCACAGCCACAGCTTCAGCTGATGTTCTCTTAATGTGCCTAGGTAGACGCTTTTTTCATGGTCATTCATAACTGTCAACTTGAATAACGGTACCAAAATAGTCTCAAATTATCTATTTGATTGGAACAGCCAAAGAGTACTACATACCAGGCATTACTTGAGGAGGGAGAGTCCACGTGAGTTCTGCTTTCCTTAACTGATTCCTGACTTTGTGCCTCTTGAAACTATTATGCCTAGCCTAAGCTCAGTGGTACTTCAGTAAGTACTTGTGATCTACAGAATAAGTAATGAGACTGGACTATCATAAATCAGTCTTATCTACATGGCTGTCACAACATTTCTATATTTTTAGAAAGGGTATTTTCTGTTGTAGATCACATATACTAATAGCAACCTGAACCCATCTAATGCAACTGTGTCATTGCTACTTTGCTCCCTCCCCTTGTGTATATGTCATTACAACTTTTTTCCCTGCATGCTTAATGTGGAATTTTCAGGGCCAATAAATAAATGAAGGATTTTGTCACTGGTAGTTTTAGCCCAGTTTCTGCCATGACAATGCTAGTTTGTCCATCCACTTACAATAAAATTATCGCATCCTGTGTTCCTTAATAATCCCTGTTTCTCCAAGTCAGTTGATGCAAAAGAATAACAAGGGATCTCTTTAGTGGAGGTATATAAGCTAGTCACTGGAAGTCTAAAGGAAGTCTGAGCTTTGCTGTCTTCCTCTGTGATGATCTTGATATTAGAGTGACTGAGTACCTTCCTGTCTTTGTGATCTGTGTGCATGAAGAAGGTGATCTTCTGCAATTTAGTTTATCTCCTGCTAAAGCAGGCTATATGCCAGGTAACTACTTTTCACCATGCCAGCCAATCAGTCGTGTTGACACTGGTGTCACCTTTGTGACAGCTACTTTATGGAGGTAACAGAATGCTGGTAGCCAATTAGATTTTGCTGATAGCAATACTACAGAGTCTGTCCAACAGGGAAAAGGTGTAGACCTGCAGCTTGACAATAATAGTATAATTGAAATGACAAAGATCGTAGAGGCTAACGTAGTGATGTATTATAGATAGCTGCATATCTACAACTTTGTAGGAGAGTACTGGGATACAAAGGACTAGACAGTCTTTGAAGCTCCCAACCTGAACAGTTCTACATACTACCAAATTTAAAAAGTGTTAACCTGGTCATAAACTATTTTCAGAAGACTAAGAAGAACAGGCTTGCATGGCCGACATCTTTTCCTTCGAAGAAGGCAGGGGAGCACCTATTCTGTCCATGTTGCACTTGCCTTAACTGTGACAGAGAAGCATGAACTGATCTGTGCCATGTGATCATATGGCAAGCAGGTAATTTTCTCTTGTGTTTTCCTTATAAAAATGGCAGGGAAAGGCAACAGGCTGCAAGCAGCACAATTTTTCTGGCCACTGCAAGAGCCCTAAGTGTTGAGTCACCTCACACGTATTCAGAGAACAGCCAAGCGTGGCCGTTCAGACTGGGTGTTCTAAATCATTGTAACCTTTTGCAATGTTTTAAGTTTGCTACATTGAAAAAAAAATAAATCTATTTCATTTCTACTTCTGAATTACTTCTTTATACTCTGGTGCGTTCTTCCCAGAAGCAAGAACTATAGACATGTACTCTGGGGATAGGTTATTTTCTCTAGAATAAAATGAAAAAAATTCCCCTCAGTTTTTCTAGAACAAGGATGCAAAAATGCTGGTCTTTTACCTTTGTTATTCTCTTCACATCCTTTTCTCTGCAAAGAAGAATGCACCCTCTCTTGCAATTAATCCTCATGATTAAAATGGTAGGTGAAGGTATTTGCAGTTATTTGTTCTTGGGTTGAGGAAGTCAGGAATTAACTGCTCAAATCGGGTCATCTGTCTAGAAGTGCTTTTCTAAACCCTATCTGTGTTAAGTGCTTTATATCCAACAACTGACCGGAAAAAGTTTCAAACAAAGGGCGAACCCCCCGTGTTTGCAGTGTTCAGTGCTTCTGCATGCACAGTTGCCATGGCAATAGTTGCACGTTAGAGTATGGATGGTATAGGTGGTTGTCCCTCCCCCTGACTCACCCAGGCAGGTTTTTATTCTGGCTTCTGAAATCACACCAAAGCTAATTTTTCTTCATCAGCCCTGGCAGGTAAATCATATTCACAGTAGTACAGCTGCACTCATGGCTGACAATGGGGTATATTTTTCATAGTGTGGTGAAGGCAAGAGGCATCCTGCTTCCTTGTAAATTGAGTAGCATGTCTGTTTCAAATGATGAGACAAGCAAATAGACACAGTGAACTGGGGCATGTACTAGATGGAGCTGCTGTTCATGCTCAAGGTAGCCAGTATGATGCCTCTTTGTTGCCTGAAAGACTTGTGACTTCAAGCTGGTTGCTTTCAGAGCCTTGCTGTATACTGTGCCTCTCTGGTATGGTGTTTTGAGGTTTTCATGTGAAACTCAAAATTAAATTAATGTTTTTCTTCCACTGGTGGAGAAAGTGTCACTTCTGGGTTTTGTATGGAGGATCTGAAAACTTTGAATATTTTGGCGACAACAGTGAGTCCTTTTTCCTTTTTTCACTTGGGGACTTTTCACTTCACTCCTTTCACTGGAGTGACCCAGGGCACATGCTCATGAGGCCACATATAGAATGACTAAGCACAGAGCTGTGGTTATGGTCATCCTGCAGCCACACAGTGTCAGCTTTAATGTCACAGTTGCTTCACTCCTCCTCTGAGAGGTGATTTGTGTTTTGTAGGGCATGTGCCTATCAGGCAGAGCTGAGTAAAAGGATATGTTCTAGTTTTAACTTAATCTCAGAGAATTTCAGTGAAAAATGTTTTTTTAGGTAACCTCACAAACGGGTAAGCAGTTTCCAGAGTCCAAGCAGAGGGGATAGGTGACCTTGAGATGTTCTCTGCTCACTCTGCCTCCCAGCTACCTCTCACCTGTGCCATACTTGTGTTCCCTATACCAAGCCCTTCTATACGAGATAAAAGTAGCATGCACATAGCAGTCTTACGCTGGGTTGTTTGCACCATGGGAAGCATGTGAGATCAAACATACCCTGTACAGAAACCTGTACTTTTCTGGGCATATAATAAATACAAGAAAAGATGAAATGTTGTCAGTAAATGGCCCAAACTACTACTCTGCTCTCAGATGTAAGGTACTGGGGTCAGCACAGCAGATATCTATGTGAAATCCTGCTTTAGATGTGAAGGCAGAATTCAGACTACAGTGGCTCCTGTTGGGGTGTTGATTGCTCTGACACATTAGTGCACTGCTGTTTCCAACACTGTGTGGGCATGGGGAATTTGGAGAAAGACTGAGATCAAGTTCATTTTCAGTCAATAAGGAGCAGAAAGATGCAGAGATAACTTGTCGCAGAGGGGATCAGGGGAGAATCAAGAATGCAGAAGGGATAGAAGCTACCCTTCTCCCAAATTGGGGATGGAGGAGAGCTGAGCAACAGAAACCTGTCAAGATAGTAACTAATAAAAATTAATAATTTATTGTACATCAAATAGCTCTTTTCCTCATGGTTTCCAAAAGCTCTTTACAGACTATATATAGAGACTGCATTACAGTGTGGTATGCACTTTTCAGCAGCATGGTTTAAGAAGAGCCCTGCTGCTGAGGCATAGTGGAGCCCCATCAGTCCAGAGGAACACTGGGAAAAGATTTGCACCCTCAATCCTGACTGCTTCACTGTTAAAAAAAATAAAAATAGAAAGATGCACACAGAAACAATCATTTGCTGAGCAGAAAGAAGGCAGAGCATTGTATGGGTGTTATTTCTTCCTGCCTACAAAGACAGGCTGTCCCAATAAATTCAGTTGTATAGACATTGAGAGAAAGAGGACGGGGGTTGGAAGGAAACAAATGCATTTTAGAAAGCCTATGATAATGACTTAAAATTGCTTTTCTTTATAATTGCAATTTTAAGAGCTGACATCTATGATAAGCCAAGTGTAGTTGCTGATGGCTCAAAGAATGTGGAGGACTGTTACACACTAATTCTTGTCTATCCTTGGACTTGTTTAATTCAGAGAGAGGATGATGTTCATTCTAAGGCAGTTGGGGGAGGGTGAAATACTGGGAGAGGCAAATGTGAACACCTGAAAAGAGCAGATCAGCTTACAGACACACTGTCATCCAATGTCCCCTTTTGTCATTGCACCTGGATCTGTTCATATCTGCCCCAAAACACTGCCTCCAATTCCATGAGGAAACACACACAGCAGGCATCTAAAGGGCAGATCCCAGCACTGCAGAACAGAAGAACATACACTGCAGAAGTGTACGTCTCCCTGAGAAGATGACAGGGAGTGTAATGCTTGTAAGAAAGCAACTAAAAGAGCTGAGCAAACAAATGATAAATAATATAATAGGAGCTGGTGTAATGAACCTCCTTAGGAAAGCTAGCCCATAGGGCAGCCTCAAGTTCCTTGAACCTGAGCAGGAGAAACCCCAACTCTTACAATGATCCAGTGCATAAAGTCAATTTGAAGGAGTAATTAGGCAAGAAGCTGCTTACTCCATTGCTCTTCAACCATATGCTGTTAAGTTTAGGGAGCGATGGGAAACCCCAGTGGATTGACTGAAGCTGCTTTTTGTAAGTGAAAGCTTACTTATGTAAATGTGTTTAAGAAGTGTCTTTCAGTGAAACTGTTTGCTACATTTCCTGAAAAGAGCTAATGGAAAACCTCTCCTTAGAGATGATGCAGTTAAGGCTGTGTTATAGATTTCACCTGTGGATGCCTGTAACTCAGGTGACCAGCTATAGAGATTATCTGTTCAGGGTATGCCCCTGCTTTTCCTGTTATACACTCAACTACCAGGAGACCTCCCATTTCCTGCTGTTTTATTAGGCTTTGATAGACATGTAATGCTTTGAGTGCATTTTGGGTTGTATTTCTTGCCAAAGACAATTGCAGCCATGAGGTCATGGAATTTTCTTGGGTTTTTCCCTTTCCTGCCTGTCCTTAGATTTATAAAGTATTTCCATTCATACAAAGAGCTTGATTTTGACATGGAGCCTGCAGTTGCCATTAGCAATAAATGGTCCTCAAAGCTTTGTGCCAAGGGGAGTCAGAATGAACTGCTGTTGGAAAGAGATGCCTGAAAAAAAATGGCCCGGCTTGGAAACCTCACCTAAACTCTCATTCAGTTGGTGCTTGTGGCAGTGGGGTGAGAAAATTTGATCTCTGGGCTGCAACCCTTGCTCTCACAGCAGCCTTGGTTTGCAGTTTTGGTACCAGGCAATAGATTTTCCCATGGTCTGGAGAATCATGAAGGCAACTGGGGTGATTCACTCCAACTTTTTCTGACATGCTCTGTGCCTTGGAAAAGGATAGGAAACATCACTGGGTATTGGAAGGGAAGCTCTGGGATGCTGCAGTCAGGTGAAGCAGCAGCTTCTGTGTGATTCAGCTAGTGAAAACAGTGGTACAAAACCAAGTCATTCCCAGGACAGTGCCCTCTGCCTTGCTAAATTGGGCAGTCCAGCTTTCCATGTTAATTACTACTTTTGTTCTCCACATATTCAAACAGGTAAAAACTCTCAGCAGGAGCTATCTTGTGCCACATAGCCAAAAAAACCAACCAAACAAACAAATGAAGGAGTTCTTTTCACCAGCAATGGGCACTGCCATTTAATTCTTTCATGGTGTTGACACCTCCCACCAGATACTTATATATCACAACACATTATAATGATATTTGATGACAGTGAGGTACCCAGTTTAGAATGGGTTTTCTCTGTCTTTCTCTACCCTCACTACATTTACACCATCCCTTGTGATCTCACTGTGGGGCTGAAATCTGTTTCTGGATGAACATATCCCGTAGTGGAAACAGCACCCCTTTGGCTGTGGTCCCCTATGCCACTTCACTGCATCCCTCCTCACTCAGTTGTAACATGCAAGACCTTCATTGACACGTCTTTGTGGCATCTGCTGTCTGCTCCAGCACCTTCCTGGTGAAGGGAACATATTTCACAGGGGTGAAGTATCAACCTTTCCCCTCCAATGTGGTAGAGAGTCCCCATAGGCTGGAGAGGGAGGGAAGTAAAGGCAGACTAGGAGGACAGTGTCTCAGTGCAAAAAGTGATACCAGACTAACAGAGAAGATGCTGTAACACTGCAGTAGTCCCTGGTAGAATTTTCATCTCAGCTCTAGAGTACTTGGTGATCTCTGCTAATAAGCCAATAATGGACCCAACTGCACTGGCACAATTGCAGTTACGTAGGTCATCAAAGATTTCAAAAATATCCCATGACTCACAGAGTTAAACCACCCATTGTGAAACTCCCCACCCTGGGGGAGGTACTGGGCATTCCCATCTGAACCTGAACATATATAATCTTTGTGTTCTGGGACTTCTGTAACCACTCGTCCGATCCGGAGCAGGAATAGAACTTCAACAGGACTGTGACTGCCAATCTTGAGAAGACTGTCATCATTACTTCAACTGAACTGCAAACATTATCCTGACCAACAGGTTTTCTTCTCTTCTTTGCACCCAGGGGGACCATGTGTCAGCACAGGAGCTGACGAGCACTGTGCTGTTGTCCCAGGATGCTGCGTTAGACTCTGTCTTTGTGGGTTAAAACCAGTTTTTCTTTGTATCATTGTCTTAATTGTAAACTTTTTAGTAAATTGTAACTCTGATGTAATCTCACTTAAATTTGGTTCATTTCTCATGCCAGTTTACTTCTAAGTCAACACAATATATAGGCCTATCTGTAAAAATTAATATTCACTTTGTTTTGAACATACGCTTTTAGAAGAGACGTGCTGTATTAGAAGTGTTTAGGATACACCTAGCTGATTGTCCTCCTCCCAAGAGTGATGAGGAGGTGGGATATTGAGAAGGAAAATACAGCATTTAGAGGAAAGGGGAGTGCTGGGTGGAAAGTGTTTATTCAGAGACTCAGTCCCATTGCTCTAGCAATGTTTCTGCCTCCCCCATTCCTCCTTCTGCTCCCTGTAAAACAGCCTGCAAGGGGCTGCAAGCAGCATGCAAGGACAGCACAGTGCCTCAGGCTCACTGCATGGACCAGCCTCTTCTCCTTCATCTCCACTCCTGGGCGCCACACCACACGCTTTCTCTAGAATTTTGTTGCTTTCGCATGCTTCTTTTACACAGTCCTGGGCAGGGAGCTGGCAGGACAGGATGGAGAAGAGAATGACTGCAGGAAAGGAGGAGGAAACAGGGAAGGAGGGAAGAAATGGTGGGAGCCTGTAGAGAGGATCATTGCCTCTGATCTATTAAGAATTCTCCTGGGAGACAGCTAGTAGGCTGGAAAGTGAATGATAGCCAAACCAGATGAGGAATTGTTCTGTGTCCCTGATGTATTTTATCCTCGACAGGCATTTAGTTTCTTTAACTATCAAACTAACTATTTCTCATATATATATTACATAAGCTGTGAAAGATAAAGTACACACACCATCAATCAAATCTCTTGTCAGAATCTCTTTACCTATTCCGTTCTATTTATTTTTTTTTAAATGCCTTTGACTCTTCTTCAGATTTTATTCAAAGTAAGGGTATTGTTAGGTCAAGCTGACCAAAATGTAATTGAAGTACTATTTAACCACTCCACTCAGAAAAAAACCCACTCCATTCAGAAAAAAAAAATAAATTGAAAGCATGGCTGTGGTGTTGTTTTGTAGGTGGATACTGAAAAGAATGGAGCACCTGTGAATGGGTTTTTTTCCACTTGTTTCTATTAATTGATAGGAATTCCGTAAGAAACATGCTTGTCTGGACTCATTAATCAAGCACTGGGAAGGTGGAGTACCATCTCTTCAAGTTTACAGTAACTTCTAGTTCACCAAGAAATCTTCTTCATCTTTGAACAGAGAATGGGGGTTTTTTGTTTTTCACATTGACCAGCATATGACATCTACACTCACAGAAAGAATAGAATTACAGAATCAATCACTTATGCTGGAAAGGAACTTTAAAATCATTGAGCCCTGGAAGGCACACTACTATTATCTGCCTGGATCTATTGGTTGGATTGACTAGAGAAAGGGAATTGTGGATGGACACACAAGGTGCTTTTAAAACATCTTGTGAGTTCCTTGTATTCCCAGATCAGTGTTTCATCTGCCTTTACCAGCCCGACCCAAACTCCACACAGAGTGCTGCAGAGTCCTGATGTGATATTGCCTTTGCACTGACTCTCCTATGAGGTACCACAGTGAAAGTAATGGTCAGGACCCTCTATTAATGTTACTGTCTTTCTGGAGCATAGATTAAAGAGAAAAGTAAAATAAGGCAGCACGACTCATGGATAACTCTAATCTCAAAATGCATTGGCTACTTAGTACATGTGCCTGGGGGAATTTATGCAGTACAAGGTGCGCCCACAGTGTTGCTCTTTGTAACCCCTTGAACAACTACACTGTAATTACAGATTATTTGAGATTCAATATGGCACTTCTAATGTGGTGAGAAGGAACAATGTGGCCCTATTCAATTTCTGGAGCTCAATTTCAGAGTTGCTGGGTATCTAGTCTACCATCTAAAACCAGCAAGAGTGATGACACTCTGAGAACCCATCTGGCTCTTGTATTTTTTCTTTTCTTATTCCACCTTAAATTAACCAAACATTTTTTTCTGTGCTTCTTAACTCAGCCTTTTATTATGTCTGATAGAGTGAAAGAATGTTTTTTTCCTCCCCTTGTATCTTGCACAATGGAGAACATAATGCTTTTGCTTTGAAGTCTTTGCTGCTATCCTGCCTACAAAGTCAGGCCTCTCTTTTGGTTTCTAGTTTAATTAAATGCGTCTGCATTGAACAAGAAAACTGTCACAAAGAGCCTGAAATGGCATCTTCTTCTTATGATAGCATATATCCTCTGACTACTCTAGAGTAAGTTCACCTTGTACCAGCTCATGCTGGATTTTTAGCATGCCTGGCTTGTTTTAAGTGCAAGGAACAGGGAGGAAAGATTGTGGTTATTCTCTGAGTTAAGGTCATTTACTGTCAGCCTGAAGTGACTGGAATGGTACAGCAACTCTTTGTCTTGCTGTGTACACTAGAAAAACTAGTTGACCTTAACCAGTCTTAGTTGAAGATGCTTTCTTTGGCCAAGTCTTGCATGCAAGAGTTGAGCATACTCTGGACTAGGTGTTCCTTGAAACAT
Source organism: Pitta sordida (assembly GCA_013390025.1). Taxonomy (NCBI): domain Eukaryota; kingdom Metazoa; phylum Chordata; class Aves; order Passeriformes; family Pittidae; genus Pitta; species Pitta sordida. The sequence goes on from WEKX01017671.1 coordinate 20,166, forward strand.
AAGTCTTCTAAAATCTTCTAAAAGAAAAGTTGTAATACTTTTCTTTATCCACATAGTTTATGGCATCCATTTGCATCTCCAGTATTTCGCGAAGGAGTGTTTTCTGTTCAATATATCTGGATATAGTCCCCCTGGCATAAAAAACCTCGTAACCTGGAAGTATACTGAGTCTTCAACAAGTCTGTGGTAGAAATTATTTGGTGATTAATACTGGGAGAAATATTTGGGTATCTAGAAACAGTTTGCTTTGTCCCATCCAGTGTTGCATTATGCTGGTGGAGTGGCACAAGAAATCACCCAATCTTCACTTGGTAGCCATTTACTGAAGAACATCTGTTTGAATGATTACTGTCAATAGACTACCTTGAAATTAATTTTAGCCCATAGCTTATTTACTAGGATTTCATATTCTGAATAATTTATATTGATTGCTGAACTGCAGTTTTCATCTCCTTGTAATTAGAAATGTGACCAAATTATCTACATTCAAAGTTGGACCTTTAGTGCTCAATGTATATCAAAGATGGCCTTCAGCTCTTGGTTTCATCTCGATCACTAGAAGATGACTATCACATAATCCCTTTTAAAGACTTGTAGCAACATTTTTAGAATTACTGCTTGGACCTAACACATGAGACAGCTTTCATGAATACTCAGTCTGCAGGCATACTGAGAGAAAGGTTTGACATCACTAGAGTAATTGCCTTTGTTCCAAGAAATATGGTTAATTTAAAAATTACTCTTTACATCTTTCTATTGCGAGCTGAGCATTTGTTAGCCTGGCACAGACTGAATATTCTTACTCCTCCTATTTAGGATAAACTGTCCCATGTGTGCCATGGAAGGCAGGAAAATCAGTCATCACTATTACACCAGCTAATAAGTCTGTGATGTTACCCTGACAAGGACCTTGTTTCCAAAATGTTTTCTGTTCCCATGAGATATCTTGCTTTGGAAGTAGGAAGAGAGTGGCTGGACCATACTGTTTTATCTGTTATGAGTATAAGGTCTTATGTGTTATTTTACACCACCTTCTATGGCAGTAGGGCCTTAGTGAGATTTCTCTTGCACAAAAATTCTTTGATTCAAACACAACAGGCAATTAATTGCCATCAGGCATTGCAAAAAGGATAATGGTATCAGTCTTGCGTGTGACATCACAGGTCATTTCTACCAGTAACTTTCATTTAAATTGCACTAGCATATCTTCCAATGTCAATATATAGAAAACTGTACTATGTACAAGTTGTAAATAGTAGATTTGGCAAACACTTTGCAGGTTTTTCAAGTTCTTGGCTTCTTCAGCTCAGAACATAAGCTCATTTAGGATGCATCCTCAGATGTGTCTAGTCAGTATCATGCAGCTCCTATTTAGGGCTGAAATTTGAATAGGGATCAACATTTCTGAAAGAATTACCTGCTTATTTTGAAGTGTAGGTGGATGCCAAGTTCCTCAGAAAACCTGGCTCACAGTGCCCTGGAATCTGCCTCTGCCCAATTGAATATGTTGTCCAAGGGGATGAGTTCCACACAGTTAGCTACCCTATGCCCTTTAAACATCACTCTTACTTCAACAGTGCCCTAGATTTTCTCTTTTGTCTGTATGCCACTATTGCATGTCTGATCAATTTGCATCTGCTGTGGAAATACTGAATAAAGGCCTTGAGTGGCAATGGAGGCCTTGAATCTCATTATAGATGTGGAGGAAATTCTGGGCTTGTCAGTCTGCTCTCTGTTACCATGCATCTTTAGCCTGTTTGTCCAGCTCAACAGTGCATTTTTACCAGAACTCATGTCAGCTGCTACAATATAAATCTATATAACAAAAAGAGTTTCTGTCACAGACGATGGACCCAAGTTGATTATAGTTTTAGTTCCTTTCCTGCCCTCTTTTCCATGATTCTTCTACAAATCCAGCTCAAGAAAACTTGCCAAGTACTCTCTGTATAGTAGTACATCATGACCTCTCTCTGGTGCTGATCCCAGCTGGCATGAAATAGCCAATTTCCATAGTATTAAGCTTTCTTAACCTGTGAAACAGGGATGTACATCCAAACTGCCAACTGGAAACAGTCCCTGGACCACCCCATGAGTTCCCACCCTGTGCCCAAGAATTGTTTAGGGGAATGGTACTTGGGCTGGGTCCAAACCATGCCAGGAATTGCTCAAACACTTGAAAAATGCAGGTTATGGGGTTCAAGTGCCTAGAAATGGTTACTGACACTGTTATTTTTTTAAATAGATGAAGCCATGATGTTAACATACTTTTTAATGTTGTCCTTGTGTTTATAGGAGCCTTTCAAACAGAATGAGGGCTTTCTTAAAACGATTTGCCTTATTGCTCATTAAGCATGGTCACTACTTAATGTATTACACTCAGATTCTCCTTAACATCTTTAGCTGCTCTTTTTGTTGGCACAGCAATACAGCCTGCTTTCTGAAAGGTCAGGGCTTTTTCAGACAACACTATCATTTGGATGGTTTCCTTATGTAACAGATATACTAGCTGGTTCTTTTAATGAATACTTAAATTTATTTAAAGATCATAAACCTTGGTGAGCATCTTCAGTTCGGGTGCATAATGACCAGTGCATTCAGTGGATTTTGATCACAGTTATTAAATCAAAACCTCTCCATGTTAGTGAATAACTTAGGACTGAGAAAGGCTCCCATAGCATCACCAGAGTCTTAGGCAATGCAGTCCTGTGCCTTTCACTTGTAAAATAATCTGTAATATAACATAGTTTGTTCTAGTGCAATAACTTTCCCCTCTTCTCTTTCATTACCTTCTGTCACATGGGTCGTGTTGCCATCATGGTAGTTATTGAGAAGACTGTTAATGACAAACAAAAGATGAGGGGGGGGGAAATCATTTATTTCCATGAATCACTGTTCTTTCTAATAGCTTTGTAAAACATATTTTTTCCATGCCTGACTCAAGAGGTTAAGGAAATGAAAAATAGCCTTAATCGCAGTAGGGGCTGTAGTTGGAAAATGAACCCCATTTATTTATGAACTGTCCCATAATTCCCCTGTAGGGGAGTACTACTACGCTCCCCAACCTGCACTGTGCAGAACCAAGAGAGCCCTGGAAGAGTTATTAAGAAAAGCGTATATCAGGAAGCTTAGGCTCACTCTACGAGGGTCCACACATTCATCGAGAAACATGCAGGAAACTTTTAGGTGCCACAAAACCAAACCCACTTCTTCATAATTAATAGCAATTACCAAGTAGACAAACCCCAGAGGCATAATGGATATTGTCTCAGATCTCATCTTCCTGGGTTTGGAACTAGAATTTAGATTTAGGCCCATGATGTTTTTCAACAGTATTGGCCCAATTAGTCTAATGAGGAATTTTATTGTTTGTTTTACTGTTGAAACAAAGGATTGAGTATCTGGATTCTTTTGTTAATGGGGTAAGAAAGCTTGAAGGCTTTTTCTGATGGGATTTTTATAACTACCATAGAGATGAATGGTCAATGCCATGGAGCATTATGTTGATCATACACTGTTTCCAAGGAAACTCAGGATGGAGTTTCTGGAAGCTCTTTGTGGAGAACAGCAATGCTACATCCTATCTCTGTCAGAAGCAAAGTCCCAGGTTAGGTTCATGACTCAACTGAAGTACTACATACATCATCTAAAAGCAGGGATGTGGCAGTACATAAATAAGTGAGAGGCATCATGTACTTGGTGCTTTGGGCCAAGCTATGAAGAGAAAACAGATATTTGTAGCACAGCCTAGAAATACTTAAATTACTGGCCCTTAATTTTCTGGAGCAGAAATTTGAGAGATGCAGGTAACTTCAAAAGAATTGAGACTGACAGGAGACTGCTGCCATCATTACCAGGCAGCCAAAGATGAAACTTCTCTGAACCAGACATGCAGCCTCTGCAGAGGGTGGTACCCAACAGCACGGTTTGTGGATCCTGGCCAAGAAAATGAAAAGCTGATTTAGCTGTATATTCAACTCCGTGGGCTACTGAAGGACAGCATTTAGCATTAAGGGAAGGCTGGGAAAAGGTTAGGTAGGATGTTTATTCCTGCTGATTTTTTATTATTGGAATAATACAAACACACCCACACTCACAAAAGACCTGTTCTAAGCAAAAAATGTAACATTTTCTCAATTCCTTTCCCTTCCCCCACAATATTAATGGCTTTACCAGTGGATTCAACCAGAAATCTTTCAATCTGTTCTACAACGTATTACAATAGTTACCGCAGTATAACTTTCCTTAGTGTAGATGCAGCAAAATCCATAGGGAAGTACTTTATATTTTATAAGAATAAACTCTAATAGCATAAGATAGATCTAAACAGACATTAACATCTCAATAGAATGATAGAGAAGATCCATGAATAATTTTCTATAAATAAAAATGGTTTACAGGATAGTTGCCTGAAGGTCAGGGATACTGGTAGGAATTTTTAAATATTTCTTTTAGCACAGCAAACTTCAGTCTGGAGGCCATCTTGTAAAACATGCTAGTACTAGTCTGTAAGCTTTGAGTGCCTTGTCACTAGTAGTAGCAGCTGTTGGACAATACCCAAAATATTGCAGAGTAGTGCAAAAAAAATTACAGAAATTGATGGAAAAAGCAGAGGCTGAGCAAACAGTTATAAAACTTTGAAAGGCAAAATTGCTTGGAAGCATGGGTGAAGAACTCATTTCCCCCTCTTCATTCTATCAAAAAAAGAGAAGTTGAAAATTTCAGTCAAGATTCTTAAAAAGAATGCTTCCTGATGCAGAATTCCCTAGCTAACAACTAAAAAAGGTTTTTAATACTTTTAAACGTTTACTTTTTAAAAATATTTCCCAGTGACCATTTTGATAAAAGTGATAGATGGAAAATGTTAGAGGGAAGATAAAAATTGACAGATTTTTCAAATAACTTTCCTATTTAAAACAAAACAAATAAAAACCCTTTCCCATGTCTTATTAAAACAACCAAACTCATAAAAATAAGCAAAAAACCTCAAACAGAAACCACACAACAGACAACAACAAAAAAGTTTTAAAGATCCACCTATTTTCAGGTCACAACTAATACAATAAAACTCACACTTAAAATCCTAGTTTCATGCCATTAACAGAGCAAAGGTGTCATACGCTGCTATGAGAAAAGTACGTGTTTCCTGAGAAAGCTGCTGTGTTCTCATTATATGGCTTCTGGGTAGATTTAGGGTCCAGCTGTTCCTAAAATATTTTAATGCTACAGCACAGAAATCTGTCTAGATCCCATCAATAAGATCTCTACCTGGAATCTTGAGGAGCCTGCTTTTTTCCTTGCGGAAAGATGCCTTCTGGTCTTGACTGCTCTCATCCAAACTAAAACACAACTGAGGATTCAAGAGTTTCCCTGAGCTGCAAATCCAGGGCACAATGATAGGACATGCTTTATATATGTCTGTCTCAACTTGGGAGCATAACACGAATCTTAGTGGAGCCTCAGCCACTCAGTTCTGGGCATACACAGTCTGCGGTTCCTCCAGCAATTTATTGAAGATTTGAATTATCAAGAATAACTTACAGTTTATCACAAATTTATCTCCCTGCTCCTTGTCATGCATGTTTTTGTTTTGTTTCTTCAGACCTGTTTTAATGAGCATGTTTTTCTAACTTTGCATCCTTGGAACAGGCCCAACAATCATGTTAAACGGTCTCTCTCTCCCTGTAAAATGGGATTAGTGCCAAAAAACACTCCTTGAACCTTAAACCAACAACAACAACAACAATAAACAGCCAACCACAACAAACAAACAAACAAACCATAAACACCATGGTGAGAGCTTTTAGTCAGAGCTCGTACTCCATTTAGTTGCCAGCTCCTTGCTTTCTGCTTCATCTTTTCTTTAAAATTTTATAGCCCCTAATCGTCTGTAAAGCATTACCTACCCCTACGGTGCTATATAAATGAAATAACAATGATGCTCTTGAATTAATTGGGTGAGTTTGCATATAGTAGTCTTACAATATCCCTTCCTCTTTATAAGGCCCTCTCATGTGAGGCTGCAGGTCCAATTGCCACAAATAATTCAGTTTGAGATTGAAGGTGTATATGAGGAATCTCATTTTTTCTCTTATAGGCCCTTTGTGGGAAGAATATGTTTTAGTTCATTAAAGGTGCACATTAGGCAATTACTTTATCTTCTCATCTCTCCTTTTTTCCTCCTTCTTACTTCTCAGTTTTAAATGTCTCCTCACAAATCCCTGAATCTTATGGAGGTTTACAGATTTACATAAATGTATTTTTATGTTAAGTTTTGTTTTGTTTTCCCATTTGGCAGGGAATAAACCTCTCTCCCCAAGATATGGCACAGGTTTTCTTGCTCTCCTCAAAGGACTGTAGCACAGCACCCCTTTGAATCAAATTTTGGATGACAGATATTTCTGTTCACTATTGTTGATTGCCACAGTCAAGGCAGAAGTCAGACAAGAGACCTTACGTAGAAATTGTAAGGTCCTGGACCGCAATGGGCACCAAACCCTGAATTCCTTTTCTTCTAGAGGATCTTGTATTCACAGGGGGAAGGATTTCTTACGGTCACAGAAGTGACGGTAAACAGTGGCCTTATTAGTCAGGTGTCCCTGAGAAGGAACTTGACGCAGAAGGTCCCAGGGAATGATTAGGACTGTCTAGTCCAAGAATTGGTTCTAGCTTTCCTCCTAACCAGTCCAGTGATGAGACAGGGGCCCTTTGGGTGCATAAAGCTGTTCTATATGAAGGACAGTATGATAATTCAACCAGTTCTCTCTGATTTTCTTTCCCTTGTAGAGAGTGAAACAGTGTCAGGTGTGAACTCAACTGCTGCAAGCCACTTCAATTGCAGGTGGAGGGACTCATTCCGCAAACATCTAGAGAAAAAATTTTGCATATTTCTGAGAAGATTCTCACATATGGTTTCCAATACCTAGAAGGCAATAGTACCCATTCCCCAGCACCTGGGGTCCTGACCTGATAAAATTTGACTTGTAAGAAACTGTATCTTTTATGACTCTTGGGAGTTATGACTCCCATAGCAGCCATCTGTGGATGAATTTGCAAGAGACCTCAGCACAGTTATGTCTGTGTTTTAATTTGTCCTCCACTCTTCCCAACACATACTAATCCATGGCCCAAAGCCTACGTCAACACTGCACAAGTGTCAACATCCAGAAGTCAAGTGGCTCAGTGGATGTACGGGTGCCCTTGCAGTGCTCATTCAATTATTGGGTCACTGACACAGGGTCTTTATCCTCATTTTGAGAGTTTGACTCATGAGAAGAGCAGGCATCAGTAGGTGCCCGTGCTACTAGAGCTCAGATGAGTCCAGTTTTGCAGCTGACTCTGGCAATAACCATGGGTGTGCTGTGATATTTCCCTGTACCCAGATCTTGTGTTTGGCCCTCAATAAGTGGTTTATCGAGCCAAGGGTCCTTGTTGGCACTAGAACATGATGAAAGCTAAAGGAAAATGGGGGCAATCTCTCTTAACCAGGTCTCTTATAGGTCCCTTATGACACCTAATGATGATAATGATAAACAGCTTACAAGTGACTTTGGCCATTACAATCAATCAACACATCATGCAGTAAAAGATCACAGCTCATGGGGTGGAAGGTCATGGGCTTGCTCATGGCCTCATTTCTGAATAAGCCAAATCCCATTCTTGACACTTGGTTTCACAAAGATCAGACACTGGAGGAGTTACCCATAAGCTGGGAGCTCTCTGTCCCCCAAAACAGGTGAGACTGACTTCTATGAGGGATGTAGCAGCCCAGGAATGCAAGGTGATCAGAGCCAGCAGCATGGCAATGCTGTAAGTGTTGGCATCAACCAGCCTCAGTAAAGCTTTTGGACCTGAAGAACTACTCATTCAGCAGGGCAGCATGCAGAGCAGCATGGGCAAATCCCAGATTTGCAAATCCTGCGGAGGTCACTGGAAAGACGTCAGTGAGGTTCCAGCTCATAATCCCTAGAAAGAAACTAGAGAAAAGGAAATATGGGAGTAATCTCTAAGTTCAGAATCCATTTGGTACATAACTTTAGAGATCCAAGGTAATGCCCAACATAAGAGATCACCAGATCCCTCTTCTTTTGAAGTTATGTCCTATTTTCTAAATATTTTTTCTATTTCCATTGTATAATTTTTCATTATCACGTTCCTCACGTTCTGCTGCTCATCTGAACAACTATCATCTAAATATACACCTTCCCTGTCTTCAACAGCCTGATGCTGCAGATGGACTCTTTTCCCTGCCTTCCTCTGCAAGACAGTTTTCAGGTAAGTCCCATGCCAAATGTGAAGGAGAAAGCCACAGAATAGGGGGCTGATTTACTGCTGCCTTTGCCAAGGTACTTGTGAGCACAGAAACAAACCAAGATGCTCAGTGCAGAGGGCAGAGAAAAGACTGACTATATCTTATGAATATATTTTTCTCTAGTGTTAGATCAGTTTCCCTTGACCTGCACCTGACAGTATAGCAAAAATGCCATAAGACACTCGTTAGCGCATTTTCTAGGACACAGCATCCTTCATTCTCTGGTGTTGGGCTGCAAAGCCTGCATGTGTCACCTAGGCTCTGGAGGGTTGGAGAAACCTTTTGTCCATTTGTTCTTGGCACCTTCACTGGCATCTCTTATTGATTATAATCCTATCCTGAATCTTGTCTGTGCAAAACAACAATTTTTCTTTGCAGAGGTGTATACTACCTGCATAACTCTGTCCAGGAGCTCACTATGAAGGGTCAGACATCGCACTTCAGACAGGCTCTGTTTGGCAAAGAAAAGCATCTGAGAAGGAGTGAAAAGAGTCTTTAAATCAGTTCCTGATGTAACTCAGAGCAGCCTTTTCTCTTTTTTATATTGAAGCTAAGCTCATTGATACTGAAGCAAGGTCCAGCACAATGTAATTTCCAGATCTATTTTTCTGACAATAGCCTTATAAAAACCGTGTTTATTATTAGGAGTGTGAAACAAACATTCTGGGAGCACAAGTTAAACTGAAGCCATGTCTGCACTACTACAAAACTGGTCTTGAGACCAAAGACCATGCATCACATTTGCATTGTGTCCCTGTGGCTGGCATTCAGAGTGCCAGCTGGATGCTTGCATAAACATCCTTGTTGACCCAGTGACTCACCAAGTGTGTTCAGGCAAACAAAGTGCTGGGGACTCTGAAATAAATGTCTGGTCAACAAATGAGCTTGCGTTTAAAAGCTTACAGTCTGCACCACAGAGAAGTTCGACCTTGGGGTAACTTCAGTCCATCTAGACTGAGCCTGAGAGTATTGAATAAATTTAATAGATAACTATGAATATCTCTGCTATGACCTTCTTACAACTGTGACCACTGACAGCTTCATGGCAACCACAGTCATCTTCTGGCTTTAGTAGCAAATCTCTTCCGCTTAAGTTGAAGGATAGTTCTATCAGGTTCTTGTATTCTAAGTGTCAAAGTACAAGCAGCTTGCTTCCCATAGAGCCCCCAAATACGCCACATTTTGCTTCATTGATTTCTCAACTGAAGTTGTCAGGGAGGTGGAATTATGCACAGCCAGAAGCGGAGTCATTGTTCAGTCTTGCATTTGCCCTGAGATCACTGGGGATGCAGTGCAGCAGTCTCAGTTTTACAAGATACTTGTAAGGCATAACCTCTGCAGGGCACTTATTGAAATGAAACTCTGCACTGAGAGGGCAAAGTTGTACAGATTAAATGTGTTTTTATGTATTTTCCAATTCCTTATTCTCCAGGAACATCTTAATGGTTTTGCAGAATACCCTCACCAGTGCTCTCTATTTTCCCCATTTTAATCAATGAAAAAATAAAGCTTGATACAAGCTCCCTTAGTGTTTAAATTGACCCATGAAATTTGTGACCAAAGAAGGACTTGGATTCTGCATTTCAGAATTTCTAGAATGTCCTGATTTGTAAAATAGTAACAATGAGCTCTTGATCAACAGATGAACAGAACTGTACAAACCCCAGTAATTTCTGTCATTCTGGATGTTGCCAGCTGTGTATCACTATCATGGACTTTTGGTCATAGATAAGTTTTTGGGAAGAGGGGAGGGGAAAAAGAAACACCACAGAACCCCTTGGTATGGTGGGAAGTGTTGTTGCAGAGAAAATCCCTATATCCATATATTCTGACTGAGGAAGCAGGCCCAGGGAGACAGTATCTCTCCCAAGCTGCAGAAGAGGTTTTCTTTGATACAGTTGTTCTCCTTAGTCCCTTCTCTTTCCTCCTTCTACCAATACATGGTCTGTGATTCCTTATCATAAATTAGATTTGTGAACTCCTTGGGGAAATGGACTGTGTCTTCTCCTATACTTGTACAGCTTCTACAAGGGTATAAATAATAATAGTCATTAATGCTAATAATGTGGTTTTTAACCTCCTGATCATCCTCTGCCTGGTAAAATAGCTACAGGAGAGAAAACTTGCTTTGATAAAGAAGTTAATGGCAGAGCCAGCAAATGCATCACAGGCATTAAAAAAAAATTGTTATTGGGCTGTGGGCTCTTCCCTGGTCAGTGTGATGAGTGTTTGCCTTAGCACCTGATGTCAGTGGCTTGAAATACTTTCTTAACATCCATTTGCACAGCATCTATCAATCTATCACAACAGGCCTTGGTCTCAGCAAGGGCTCTGTCCCACCTCTGCAGTACAACTGACAAAGAGTGGCAGGGAATGGAAAAAGGACATTCAACAGAGAGCAAATAAGGGAAAGGGACACCTTAGTGACTTTGCTGTTGAGGAGACCTGGCTCAGAGGCCACTGAGTTCTGAGAGAGTCTTTCAACTGCTTTTATCTGGCTTGAGAGTCAACATACAGTGCTGTATAGAAATGTGTGGAGCACTGCCTATGCAAAGATTCCTCTCTGCACAGTGTTGAAATGCAAGCATTTTCATGTCATGCAAACCACAAAGTATTTTCCAGGACATGTGATTTAGCTGAAAGAAGACTAACTCAATGCAAATATATTTGCATATTTTCTGCTCCTCTGGTAATGTCCTCACCACAATAGGCCTGACTTCTCTTCCAAGTTGCACTGGTATTGTTGCTAGGATAGGCTAAAGATGTAATTGAGGGGAGATTTGTAGGGAGAAGTATTATCCCTTATTTGACATCATATAGTTAAAAGTCCGAATACACTTTTGGGCATGCGAGCCCATATGTCTGGAAGCCTGTTTTGTTTTGTTCTTTCAGCTATATTTTCCAGTTTAATAAAAGATATTGCCTCTTCCTACAAATCTTGCCTCACGTTATTTGCCTTTAACTCTCTATCCACAGTAATTTCTGCACTGGAACTATTAAAAAAAGGCACAAATTGTTTTTTCCACCAATCATAAAGCACTCCCCCAGTCCCAAGTATCTTAAATAGCCAAAGTGTTGCTTGCTCAAGCTTTCAGAAATAAAAACAAATTCATAAAAATCCATCCTAAGAGACTAGGTTTGAAAAACATCAGCCTGGGAGTTCATAATTTCAGGATGTTGCAAACCGCTTCAAGGAGACTTTTGCAACAGGAATGCTCACATGTCTCAAGCTCCCTCTGCCTTCTAGACTTCAGAGTATGGATGCCCTGGCATAAAAATTAATAAAAAACTGTCTGATTTTTTGTGTTCCTGTCCAGAAAATATCGAGTGTGTGTCCACCTATGTGCAGGTCACCTTTCGCTGCAGTTAGTGAGACTGATGTCATTTGCCCCCCATATCTCTATAATTTACCAACAGTCCTGGCTTACTGGGGTTGTGCCACAAGACTGGAAATTGGCCAATGTGACACCCATCCACAAGAAGGGTAGGAAAGATGATCCTAACAACTACAGACCAGTCAGCCTGACCTCAGTCCCATGCAAAGTCATGGAACAGATGGTCTTGTGTGCCATTACACAGCAACTGCAGAACAACCACGACATTGGATCTAGTCAGCATGGATTTCGGAAAGGCAGGTCCTGCCTGACTAACCTGTTCTCCTTTTATGATCCAGTGACTCGACTGGTCGATGACAAAAAGGCTGTGGATGTTGTGTACTTGGACCTTAGCAAAGCCTTTGACACGGTTTCCCACAATAAGCTTCAGGAGAAACTTGTAAAGCACGGGCTGGAAAGGAACATTTTATGCTGGGTCACACACTGGTTGGAAGGGCGGGCTCAGAGGGTGGTAGTGAATGGTGCAA
>WEKX01017671.1:40313-114880 GCA_013390025.1 Pitta sordida
CCTCTCCCCCCCACCCCCCTTCCCTCAGGAAATAAGCCAAGGAGAGATCGCTGCTGGTGAATCCTATGGTTAGAGGGCAGTGCATATGACTGACTTTGCTGCTGTATTTATGATTTTTGCAGAGGGGAAGTTGCGGGGAGGGGGGGCAGGTCAGCAGTAAGATTTGCAAAGGAAAAGAGTGATGGGTAAAGGTGGGTATCCCCTCCATCCACAACCACTCAGCACTTTAGGTCACAAGTACTGATTCTCCTGGATTCTTTGCTTTCCTGAGGAGATATGTGTTAAGTTTCTTTTGGGGTTTTTGGTTTTTTGGGTTTTTTTTTCCNTCTGTTCACAAAATATCTTGCTCTACAGCAGTTTATTAAGAAATACTTTTGGAATGGCATCATTAGTGATAAGAATCCTAGAAACCTTTCCTACATCTTGACACTCACCTATGCATCCCCCACCTGTGATGTGTAAATTGAAGATCCATATTCTTTGGTGTTGGCATCCTCATGGGCTACCATGGTGGCCACAATGCAAGGTGCAATGTGGCCTGAAGAGGGGCCGCCATGCTGGGTGGGCAGCCCAGTGGGCTGTCACACTGCATCCCAGGGACTGGCCTCTCGGAAGTTGTGCACTCACGCTGCCTCCATGTCCCTCACTGTGAAAGGACAGCCTTTCGTGAAATACCTGGAGAGTGACTGATAAAAGCCCTGTGTGAATGTTAAATAGTACTTTATTAATGTTGTTTCCCTAACCAGAGGTAATTATTTTAGGGGGTAATAGAGCTACAGTAGCTAATTACTCCTTGGGGAAAAAAAGTTTCTGTTGCATATGGCAGTAGGAACCTGCATTTGAAAGGAGAGGGGTAGTGCCGGGGGGCAGCCTTCCATGAGCAAACAGTGGCTTTGCCAGCTGGATTTCCCTCACAGAAGGATTCTTTCTGGTCCCTCTGAAATTGCATGGAAGTCACAGGAGATCCAGCAAAGATTAATGCAGACTGACGCCTGCTATTTTTCCTGGAGACCTTGGCAGCTCTGTAATTACAGTTGGTGTGTCTGAATCTCCCTCTGGCCCCTGTGCACTGCCCGGCTGTGACACCAGCATCAGAGGGACTCTGGCTTCAGAATTTGTCAAGCAGAACTCTACTGAGAAACTAAATCTGCCCTGCTGCATTGCTTCTTTTGGCAATTAGGAATATTCCTTCGCTGATTAACTTCTCCGTGTCCACTGTAGCTGGAGCGTTAGGGACCCCTGGGCCCAGCATGGCTCATAGATCTGTGATCCAAAAGATACATTTGTAGAGGAATGAGGGAACCATATTTCTATGGCATAACGTATATATATTATATATATATAAATGAAATAAATGAGCTGGCTTGCAACACTAGGTGGCAGAGGTGGGATCTGTTCTGCTCTGAGCGCTGTCCTATAAGGCATTGCTTGTTTAAGTACAGTCGCATTTAGTTGGAGCTGCAGGAGAGAGACGGAGAGATTCTCTGTGTTTACAGCCAGCACAGCCTACGGTGGAGCATCTAATCTGGTCCCCCCTCTCCCCAGCACTTGAAGGGGAGAGTGTGATGTTATTTGGGAACCTGGCCACTGTAGGTCAGCTTGTGCTGCAACTGGATTGTCAGAGCTGGTAAAGCAAAGCCCAGAGGGACTGAAGGGAGACACGAATCCCATTTTCTTTGAGAGGACAGAAGGGAGGAAAAAAGAAAAAGATAAATTGAGAAAGAGAAGCGAAGAGACGGAGAAAAAGGCAGAGGAAGCAGAGCGAGTGAGAGAGAAGCATGAGGACCTACTGGCTGCACAGTATCTGGGTGCTGGGATTCTTCCTGTCCCTCTTCTCCTTGCAAGGTATGTGACGAGTTCTTTCCTGCAACCTCCTCAAACCCTTCTGCTTGAATTGAGGATGATGGAATGAGAATGATGGAGGCAGGAGAAGAAAATTTGTTGGGTATGGGGTTTTGTTCAGTGGAGAATTGCCAGCTGGGTTTCTTGCTTTAAGAGCCAAGTGTGAGTATGGAATTTAGTTTGAAGTGATGACAGGCATGCTAGCTGTTTTTGAGATGCATTCTACAAGCAGGAGTTAAGGNATAGCCCTCCAAATTGCAGCTTGTGCATGATCAAGACTCATTTACACACACCAGCGGTCCTTCACACATGCACACATATACACACACAGTCCTGAACATAGCAAGGAAGATGAATAAACTCATTCTGGCACATGCAGTTCTAGCTCCCTTGCACATGCAATTCCTGGAGAGTCTGCCTCTCTTGCACTCATGTTCTCCCTTCTTCTCTTTCTCCCCATCCCTCCTTCAAGCCTCCATCCTGCATACTAGTGTTTGTGGTTGCTTGCATATTAAAATCCCTTGCCTATCTTGCTGTGCTAGCCTTGTAAGCCTGCATGTGTGCACATACATACACACACATATGTGAACACATAGCTAAAGAACATATAAATACTCTGTCTGGCCTTCTGTGTTCCTCAGACCCTTGCATTCACAGTGAGCTGCACCCTTAGAGGGTATCTCGCTCACACACATCTTTACCACACACACACGATGCTTTTCTCTCACTCTTGTGCGTACTAGTGCATGACTGCCATGCATGGAGATACGCCAGTCACAGCATCCTTGCTTCCCCTTAGCTCCTACTTTTATACACAATCTTGACTGTACTTCTATTTTGCGTCTACTAAGCAAATTCCCATACAGGCTCCCTGTCACACACATGCTTTCTGTTGCAGCCTCACACCTGTCACTTCTCACATTTACTGAGTGCTCCTTTTCATACAGTCTCACTTCTGTTTCTGGGTTGTGTACACATTCTTTTCACTGTCACATATTTTCTGTGAAACTTCCATCCTCTGAAGTCTGGACTGTGAATCCAGCACCAGCACCTTCCAGCTGACTTCCTTGCTTGCTGTGAAGTTGCTATTTCTGACAGGAGAGCAGGACTTTTTCCAGCACACAGGTTGTACATGGGGCGAGAGGAGAGCCAGTAGTTGTGTAACGTAAGTAGCAATGAAGTTGCGAACTTCCTCTGCTCTGGAGGATTAAGCACAGATCTGTCAAGAAAGATGGACACTGGCAAATAACCCTGACTCCAAACATTGCCTGTCTCTCTGATGCATGTTTTCTAGCCTGTAGTCGATGGTGTTTGCTCCATGCGGTGTTTCCAAGCCACAAGCCTTTCTGAGTTGCGACCAGAACACCCTGATGCTAGCACAACCAGGAGCTGGTTTAGTCCTTCCTTACAGCCAGAGTTTGTGCCAGGCTACAGGCATGTACAGGCTCTTATCTTCTGTTTCAGTGAGTTGCTATTGCCACAGTTGTATCAGTCACTTCTATTCTGATTTTATTCTGATTTTAAAGGTATAAGGGAAAGTCTTTTGAGAGCTGTATTACTAGGCATCTGCTGAGAAGGCACGGGCAACACAGTTGCCCCCCCCTAGGTTTTGGGATGGGATAGGATAGGATGGTGTGGTGTGAGAGTGTTTGCAAACCTGGAGCTGCTTTTTCTACTGGTTACAAACTTAAGACATGATATAAACCATAAAATGATATAAAGTGGGAGAGTATTCTGCCCTTAAAAAGAACCTCCCCCCCCATTTATTTCAAATTAATTGTTATTCACTGAAAGCCATGGTAACACTCCTTAACACTTCTGTAACCCTGCTGAACACAACTCTGTGGATCTCTTACCCCAGGAAACTGCCTTATTGGCTTTGACAGGCAGTGACCCGTCGGAACGTTTCCAAGAGCTTTGTGAGCACATCCCTCCGGAGCTCGCCAGCTGAGCCTGTACCTCTGCAAGCTATCCAAAACTTGCCCGTGCCTTCTCTCCCCTTTTTCCTTGCTGTCCACTTGGGGGTGTACCGGTGAACGCAAAAGCAGCTCCTTGTCTTTCTCTGTTCTCCCAAAGCCTCCAAACGCGGGGGAGAAAGGGAGCGATGCTGGCACTGCTGGTCACGGCCGAGCCCGAGGCTGAATAGCAAGCCATGGGGGTGTAGGGAGGAAGCGCAGCTGAGGCTGGCAGGAAACCTATGGGCTCCACGGTGCCAAGTGGCCAACACAGGCTGCCTGCTCCAGCGCCTCTGCCAGGGGAGATGCAATGGACTGCCTGTCCTCTGCCTGCCTGGGCTCAGGGGCTTTGGCACAGAGACAGGCTTTGCTCCTTCCCTCAGGTTAAGTGCTCCAAGTCTTGCATAGAGAATTGTTTTTCCCTAATCACCGTTTCCTTAATTTTGTGGCTCAGGATTCTTGTGTTTCCCTGCAGCTGCTCTTCCAGTCCTCGCTGGGAGGCAGGTGGGTTGGAGGTGGAATGGTTGTTCCCCCTGCACAGTGCACTGGCCTTCCTGCCCTGTGGGGGTTGGAAGAATAAAAGTGCCTATGCACCCTAGCTCTACTGGTGGGTGGGATTTTCTAGTGGCATGCTGCAGCTTTTTCCTCGAATGGATTCATTTCTTAGCACAGCATGCTTCAAAGATTCTGACAGAGATCAGATTCATAAATTGGACTCAAAAGCTGAATTTTTCCTTTCCTTCTTTGTTTCCCAAGTCAAAAATTGGGTGCATGTGGATGGGGAGGAGAAGTAAATGATTAGGGTCTATCAAAAATTGCAATTTGATAATTTAGAAGAATTTTGTGTTGATGTTTTCACTTTTACCTACTATTACTCTAACTTAGCTGTCAATATGAAAATTAATTTTGATTTCCTCACCCTGAGCATTTTATTTTAAAAAAATGAATGCCCTGACAAATTATACAACATTTCCTTCAGCATAGCTTCATATTGAAAAATTCTTCTAAATAAACCCTTGCCTTTGAAAAATAGCAGCTGTTTCAAATCAGCAATTTGCTAAAAACCATCCCAGCTTGTTTTAATGAATCTCTCCTACACCTCCACCTCATTGGTTAATTGCAGAAGTCTTTGTACTTAAAAAAAAAAAAAAAAAAAAGTTACCTATACAGCCCATTTAGTGAAGTAAGTGGCTTAGGAAAGGACATGGAGAACTGTCCTGCATAGTACTGGCAGGATTTTTTTTATACTGTAATTTCTGAGCTGCTAAAAGGTGCTCTTAGACGGGGAATGCGGCTGATGAAAGAAATCACAGAAGCACTCGGGCAAGTGGAATAGGATGCTTTAGGTTGGTAAACAGTACAAATCTTATCTGTGAAGTCTCATGTTTCATAATGTTACCAGGCAATGTGGGTGTGAAAAATTGTGTTTGTTAATGCGTGAGGTATGTGCAATCTATATGGATGGAAGTGTGTACCCGAGTGTTTCAGTGCTGATAATGTGTAATGGATGGGGAGAAGAAGAGGAGGAGCATGCATGTGTGTGTATGCGTGGTGATATTGTGGTGTATGGGTAACAATATGGGGCGATTATGGTGCAGTTGGATAACGTTAAGATACTGCCAACTGGAAAGAAGGGAAAAAAAAAGCTTTTCCTGCTGTCCTGGATATACTTCTCTTCCTATCTGTTTTCAGCTCTGTCTTGTCGACTAAGGCAAGGGAAACTCTCACAGGTAGGACTGTATTGATGAGGTAAAAACTCAGCTGCCTTGCATCCCCTTAAATGATGAAGACGTTCACTATCTAAACCAAAACACTTATTCTAGGCTTAAGACAGGGAAGAAGAAGGCTTTTTATCTGCAAATGGAAAGCATAAAAAAAAATCCGAAGTGTTTCTTCTAATCTTATCCCAGTGACTGCAGATCATTTGAGTCAATAATTACCATACCAGTAAGAAACCATTTCCCCTAGCTGTAAATCTCAGCACTCAGCTACCTGCTCAGAGTGCATTGTTATGATAAGTAGAAATTTGCTTGTCTTTTAGTCTCAGAGATCTTTTTTCACAAAAGAGGTTTACTAGTTTTGTAGCAAAGACCCCAGTCCCAATGTTTGTGGGCACTCCTTTTCAGCCTTGGAGCACTCATGTATGCTAATGAGCTGAGGAGGAGGTCTTCTGTAGTTACTTTTTTCACCTTTTTTTACTTCCACAAGCAACAACACTGCTTCCAGTCAGGGTGAAGAATATGGCTGCTGCCGTCCTAGGCTGACAGCAGAGCCAATGCTTTAGGAGTCTACACCCTTATGGTGTGTTGGCCGTGTTTCTTGCATTGAGTAAGCCAAGGTACTTGCCTTGCTGGTGGGGCCTGCACCTGTCCCTCCACAGATTCCCTGTGGAAGACTGATCTGCTTATGAGTGGGTTAATTTAGGAATACTGATGTGTCGGTCCTGCAGCAGCAGCTGGGTGTTTTGTGCAGTTACCTGGAATAGCTGGTGGTGCTGGGCAGGTGGGTGAGGCAGTGCTGGTGACATAGGAGATGTAGCATTGCTTACTGATGTGTATGTTATAAACTGAGAACAGGTGGCAAAAGGTGATTGAGAGTAAAGGCAAGGGAGGCCTTTTTTTCTGGGCACATCAGACTACCTGATGGGGTTTGTTGTGGAAGAGGATCAGCTGAGGTTGTTGGCAGACACAGGTTGCTAAAGGATGGAGTGATCTGAGTGAAAGCTATAGTGGTATCAGACCACGGTATCCTGGAAGAGTCCAGAAAATATTTCATGTATGCCTTTGTACACAGGGAGATGTCTTCTGCCAAATATTGTCTCCTTTGTGTGCCAGGTGCTGCTGGAAGGATGCAGAGTTTTGCTGTCTGCAGTCCCTATAGGAAGGATGAATCTGACTCTTCAGTATCCCATTTTCCTTAAAACTGTGTAACGTAGTTTCACTTGCTATTCAGACTCAAAGAACAACGATTTTTGAGAGGTGACATGCTCTTGCTGCTGTCAATTTATCGTTAGTAAAATAAATACCAAGGACCACAGAGACCATCCTGTCCCACTCAGAGAAGGAGTAGCTAACAGCGTGTGTAGATGAGCATGGGAGACAAAAAAAAAAAAAGCAAGCCCAGGCTTGATTTTCTGCTATGCTACTGCACTGTGCTGCCTTGGCTAATGCTGGATATCCTGGAAGCTGAGGCATCTTCCTGTGCACTCCCTCCAGTAAGGTTGCCTGTCTGAGCCAAAACAATATTCTTTCTCATGGTGAAGTGTCTTACTGGCCATATCTTCTGTCTTAAAATTAATGGAAAAAAATTCTGCATCACTACATGCTGAGGGACAAGGGTCCATTATACCATTCCTGCCTAGTGGTCACCCATAAGCATAGAACAGGGTTTTTCAATGGTTGTCAGCTATAGATTTACTGAACTTTGAGGGGTATCTGTGGGAGGAGATGGCTTTGGAGGAAATGTGAGGATATAATGTTGGTTTTGGAGACCATGCAAGGATATATACATACCCAACTCAGGCAAGCTGGTGTGTTGCGAGGTTTTTTTGAGGCGTTGGTTTGCTTTATTTAAAAAAAGATAACATTAGAAGATAGGCTTCAGCAGAGGGGTTTTGGCTTAAAGCAAAACTGAGTGTAGTCAGAGCAGTGGGCTCACACTCTAGGTTTTTCCAATTCCTAGTTTACATAAAGTACCTAAAATAAACTTCTCTGAAGATGGCTTGTTCTTGAAACCTGCTCCCTTCCCTACAGTCTGCCTGCATGTGATCTTGGGGATGCAGGTTTCTTAGTTTCTTTCAGGTTTGGCAGAGCTCTCTCTCAAAAAGAATGGCCTTTTCCTTTTTCTTGTGATATGATCTTGACTACTGGGAGGAGAAGAGGAGAAAGACGTGGCAGGTGGTCTGTGAGCAGTGGAATAAGGGGAGGGAGGGAGGAGCAAGCAAGGAAACAGACAAAAGGCTGTGGGCCTTTCTAGCTGGAAAATCAATAGTATATGAGTATGCAATGTAAGTGTGTAATCACAGCTCCCTCCCCTCTGGCCCTTAGCACTTACATTGATGGTGAGTTGCAGGCCATAACCAATTAATCCTTACAACCTGGTAGGACAATAACTATTAATTTTCTTCTGCATGCACTCTGGTTGCTGCACCTGTGTGGAGCCTGGCTGTGTTTAGCACTCAGCAGTTGACCCAAAGTTACATCAAGGAAGCAAGAGTCTTTCTCATCATGAGTCTTGCAGCCAGTGCACTGGGTTATCCGACTTTCACTTGGGTGGATGTTGGTGTGAAGGTTTGAGGTAAATCGGGGGCTGATCCAGAAAAAAAAACCAACATCAGAGGCTCTCCCAGGGCTGGAGCACACCCCCCACAGGAGCCCTTCTCAACCCTTATATACTGCAGCTGTGGGAGAGAGTGTTAACGAGCCCAAAGGCTCCACAGCTGTGACCTGGGTATTCTGGGGGTATTGCTGGAAATTTCCTTGCAGACCAAAGCACAAAGATATGGAATATATATACACAATGGAGTCACCCTAGGACAGTTGGAGAGGCTGACATTGGACAGATTTGCAGGTAAGGGTTTGCCTGCAGAAAGGAGTTATTTAAGGGGGCATTTAAGGGATTTTTGATGTGTAAATGTGTTTAGACTTGTGTCATGAAGGTACATATTCTTATATGAGTATCTACTGTTTGCCTGGTGATGTTGCTTTGTATAATGGGATCACAACACCCAGTTTTATTTATGCCTGTATACATGATCAGAGGCCTTTCAATAATTCTTCTTTGCCCTTTCGGGAAGGTGCACATATGAAACAGAAGATGGTACATATGCATGCACTTGTATTTGGGAGTGTGCATGTGGCAGAAAATGCACAAGTCCTGTGGTAAAGATGCTTGTGCAACTTCAAGAAATCTGGTTCAGAGTTATGTTTTGTGTAAGAGAGTTGTCATGATGCAGTAGGTGAATGCAGCATGATTGCTGATAGGAATATCTGCATACCTATGTATGCTTTTGGAGCGACCATTATTCATAGCAGATTCACATCCTATCTTGATATGGCAAGAGATTGTTGCAGTGAAACAGAATTGTCTCTGTGGCTTGGCTACCCCTCCTTGTCCTTCTGTGATAGCCTCAGTGTAAAGTGGCAACTTAGTCATGCTTCAGTCACCTGGGCACGAAATACAGGGAAGGGAGTGGAAAGGACATGCTTGACACTTCCATGGGAGAGTTTCTGGAAATAGAAGAAAGAAGGCGATAAAAGGAGGGTTTCTTACATGCAAGTTGCAGCATTTTAATTAGACCAACATATTCAAAAATAGTACAACCTGACTGAGCCAACCTCTCTTATGCAGCTATACTGTTGTATACTGTATGAGCAAAGGAGCTCTGAGTAGGATACAACATGGAGCAGTAAACCAGTAAGTCTGTACTCTGGCTTGACCTGCATTATCACAGCTTTGTTAGCTTAACTTCCTTGACAGTGTGGATTCTGTCCGATGTGGCTGTGTTTTGTCAAGTCTCAGTTTAGGTAGGTAGCTGAGAAGAATAGACCTGACTGCAGGCGTGCCCCTGTGAGATGTTCTGCACTTCTAGATCTCCTGTAGAGGAGGGAAACTATTTGTCTGATAGAGTTGCATTGTATCGAGGTTGGGCCTTTTATGAACAGGAATTTCTCAGTAATTCAAAGAAAAATAAATTAATCCTGCAGCTCAAATGGTGTAAGAGCTGTCTGTAGTCTAGGTCAGCTAAGGGAGGGAAGGCAGGAAACTGCAGGAGCTCAAGTGAAGGTACAGAACCTCTCCTCCATTTTCATGTATCCTAAGTGCCTACTGGTGACTGACTTGTGTACTATCCAGCAGCCACAGATCTGCAACAGATTGGGCTGCTGATTTAAACAAGAAAAAGTCCAGCTTCAGCATGGGATAAATGAGCTGTGGTATTGCCTCAGAGGGACCTAGAGCTATGGTCAGCAGTACAATCTTCCTTGTCTTTTTGGTCTGCTGTATGCATAGAGGAAAGGGAGAAAAGGCATTCTGGCTGGCTCTGCTCTGTCTGTCCTGACATAAGTCTTTGTAGCAGCCTTTTCTTCAGGCTTCAAGGAATACCACAAGACCCTTGTTTGTTGGCTCTGCTCATCCCCCATCAACCTGGAGAGTTTCTGTTCTCTCTCTTCTTAGGCTTAGGAAGATCTTGATCTGGAAGATCCCTTCTGGGTCTGCCACCTTTCCTTAGTGCCTTGGCAACCCCCTAGATGTCTTGGGAGCTGGAAGGAACCTTGATAGGTTTCTTTCTGAACCCTACCTCAGTTTCTCCAGAAGTCTGAAGTAAAGCAAAATGTTTTGCAAAATGTTTCTCCTTCACCTAAGTGGCATTTTTATAATAAGGAATAAAAAGGGTTTTGTTGGAAAATTTCCAACTGGAGTTTCAAGAACAGATTTAAGGCCTGAGTGCTTAAAGGCTTTCCTGTGATGTGTTATCTTCTGTCATAAGACTGCATCAAAGTCTCAACTGTCATCTAAAACAAAAAAGTGCTGAAAATTGTGGCCTTTATTGGTGTGACCAAAAACTTGAAAATCTAACCTGAGTGCAGTCAGTAGCTGGTATCTGTCTTGAGTCTGCAGACAGTTGAAAGAACATCCTCAGGCTTTATATCGTCCTATTTATTTCCTTGGAGGGTTATCTCTGACCACTTACTAATGCCTCTTTGGGAAAGAGTTTTCAGTACGGCCAGCAAGAAGTTTAGTACTCCTGGTTCTCTTGACCAAGGGTTAAGAAGATTTTCCCTGAGGGAAAATAGGGAAACAAACTACTGTTGCCACGCTTGATTTAGTAGCTCAAGAGTAGGAGTGGCCTCTTTTTGATAGGATTTACTACTGCCATCTCATGGGACTGGAACCTAAGGGGTGCTTAGCATGTGGAAGAGTTTTTAGGTTATGTTGCAGATCGCATCTGTGTTGGGTAATAGGAATGCTTGTTCGGTTTGGCTATTCCTGGACTGATCATGAATTGTAAAACAGGGGGAAACTATGGAACAGATTCAAAAGAAGATTTCTTTAAACAGGAGTCATAGTAGCTGTACTGAAGATCTAACCTCAGTTTTGTTTGGAATTGGATTTCCTTGGAAGAGATCAGACTGATGTCGCTGGGGTGGAGGGAATGTCTGTTTTGCGTAACTCGTGTCTCAGGGTGATGCTGTGTCATAGCCAGAGGATGAGCATGTGCATGTATCTGTGTGTGCATCACATGTGCAGGGCCTGGGCTGTGATCACCGGAATTACAGTCTAGCCAGATAACGAGCTGTTGTTGTTTACAGCACTTGGTTCCGGGCACTTCAATTCCGGAAAGATGTAAACAAAATTAGAGGGAATTCAGAGGATTGCAAGGAGAATGATTAAGGGGCTGGAGGGACTGACTTATGAAGAATGCTTGTGAGAGCTAAATATATAGCTGTTTTGGCTAAATGACTAAAGAGGAGCTGTGCTAATGATCTAGGCATACTGGGAAGGCATGAAGGATTGTCTTGTGTGGACTTGGAGCTAGAACAGTCTCTCATGATAGAAAATTTGGAGGAAAGAAAAAAAATTGTCAGAAAAAAATACTTCATGGCAGACAGAGATTAGGTGGTGATACAACTTTGTTAAGAATTGTGGTGGAATTGCTGTTGTTTGGGATATCTGAAGTTTGGCTGGGCAGAGCCCTGGAGAATAATCCATGCCCTACAAGCTTGAAAAGGTCCCTTGAGAGACAGTCTAGATGCCTTAATAGATTTTTATGGTGTCATTAATTTCTGAATCACAGCTAATACTTCCAGTCTGACAAAGGATCATATTCTTTAAAGCATTTTTCTTTCTTGCTTTATGTTCTTTCTGCTGTGACGCAGATACTGGCACAAGACACTTGAGGAAGTCTTCTGCTACATTAACAATTGAATTCCTGGTTATATAGACTGTTTAACTCAGACTTTTTTCCCTCTATCCTTTATTGGAGTGTGCATTCAGATTTGTCTGGTAGGTGGTAAAAGATGGCTTGCTCGTTGCACAATACAGTGGAAACCTAACGTCGGTAACTCTGTCCTTTAAGTTGTGTTAAGCTTTGGCAGGTTCTCCCCTTGCCACTTAAGATATATATGACCTGCTCTTTCTTTATCTTGATATATAACAGAACAGTGGACTAGTCCCTTCAGGTTCAGAAGTTGATGTGCTTGAGCCTGTAGCATTCCAGGCATGTCCCAAGCTAAGCTTTCCCAGGTCCTTCTGTGAAGTGGAGGGAGGCAGGGGTAGAACATGATGGTAGGAGATGGTTGAGTTGATCAGTGGTGCAGGGGGATCAACCAGCTGGTTTGCTCTTGTCTCACCTACAATAGGAACCAAGTAGTGAAATGGGTGGTGTTGGCTGCTCAGTTTAATGTGTTCTTTGGGAAACAGACAGAATTGAGAGTGAGTTTGGTACTAGATGCCATTCTGGCTGGCACCATGGACTTCCAGAGGTAACAGGTATTGCAGTTGGAGTTAAAGAGCCAGCATACATAATGGGAATTATTCTGAATGAAGGTTATTTCTGCCATGGATACAGACCCAGAGAGAGTTCATCATAGTTTATTAGCTCAGGCACAGGACTATCCAAACTGCAATCTGTTTCCTGGGCAGGAAGCAAGGAACACTGTTTTGCATTGCATGCAGTCCAGACTCTTCAGTGTTGCTGGATCTTTCACAATCTGTGTAAGCTCTGTTCAAGGGTCTCAGCAGCCCAGGAGTGCCAGGGAACAAAGTGTGGAGACGGAGACAGCTGGCTCTGGATGGAAATTGACATTACTTAGCTTGGACTTTCATCTAGCCTTTGTATGTGCAAGGTGACTGCTAGAAGTGATATCTTTACCTCACGAACCCTAGCAGAATCGGAGAGCTCATTAGCCCAGATGTGGTATAATGGGAGTAGAGTTGGGCTCTGGCTCTGACTTGGAGGGAAGAAACATTGTAGACTTGAATTGTCTGTGCTGAACTTCCTGATTTTTCATGTTATAATCTCCTTTTTAAGAAATATGTAACTCCTGGAAAGAATACAAAATCCCCCTCTTTGCCTTAGGTAGAGATTCTGCTTTCATGCCAGAATGGGAAAATGAGATGTGAGAAACTGAGAAAAAGTTGATGAAATAGAGAAGATTAAAGACTCCAAAGGTGATAATCTGTGTTGGCAGAGATGAGTTGCTGTTGAATGGTAAGGGCACATGCTCATGGATATGGAGAACTTGAAATACAGGTTCAAAGACCAATGGACCTACTGTTTCCTATGTGCAATGCAATCTGTGTGCCCTCAGATAGCACAACTCATCAATGACAGTATCACCTAAGAAGTTGGGCTATGTGTTTGGAGCTCAGAGGATGAAGTTTCTCAGCCCTAGTTCACTGCAAAGAGAGATCTGGGGTGAGAGCAACATAATTTGTCAAGTAATTGTGTTTGTTACATGCAGGAAATTGATTTGTTACAGCACCTTTGAATCATTGTTCTGTAGGATTTTGCTAATCTCATTTTAACCCGGCAGAACATTAGTCGCTCTGCACCCCGCAGTTCCATCAGAGCATGATACTGCTGCCTCCTTGAGTTATTGGTGCAGAGGCATAGCAGTAGGAGACCTTGAAATAGATTCCTACAACTGGGTGCACAGACTAGAGCTGTGGGCCTCCTCTGGGTTGTGTGAACTGTAACTCTGAAAGGAAAAGGAAGACCCAAACTGTTACAAGGAAGAAAGCAGTTGGTGGCAAACTTGTGGTTGTATTGCTTTGTACTGAACTTCTGAAGAAAAATCTAAGCATTTCAAAACCAAAATCCAAAATAATCAAGGTATCCATGCTCTAAAATTCTTGTTTAGGTATTTAACAGCTTTGCTATCTAATAGCAATCTTCATAGGAAGGGAGACTCTTCTCAAAGTAATTTGTTTGTCTGTTTGTTTTTGTCATTCACATGTTTAAACAAAGTGAAAAAGTGGATTGACACTATTTAGTCACTACTACCGTTAGTAGACAGAGCTGGTGCTGTAAAAACGATATAGATAATTAAACCTTTTGGCAAAGTGTGGTTGTTTAATGGAAACTGTTACAACGAAGGATTTCCAATGGCTAGGGTGGCCTTTCTAAAAGAAGTGGAGACATATTGCACTGGCTTAGAATCAAAAACATTCAAATCTATGTTTCTATTCCAAAACAGAGCAAGATCTGGAATGTGGTTATCCCGCAGTTCAGAAAGTATGTTAATCCCTGGGCTCTGGCTTGCTTTGGAGAGATCTGATTTTTCTCTCCAGGTTTCACATTTAGCCACCATACATGTTAGAGTTAGCTCTGGGACTTCTATTATTAGTGGGGCTTGCATTAAGTGCTAAATACAGGGTGAGCAATAAATCTGCACCTGCTACACAGACACAGGTAAAGAAGTTCACACTGCCAAAAGCACGTGAGTTCCAGATCTCTGTGCTTTGGCTTATTGCACTGAAGGGTAGGCACTGGAAGGGCCCCCATGTAGCGCAGCAGATGGCTGAGAGGTGCTTGTTGGCTCTGTGGGCAGAGGTGACAGCAGCAGCACACAGTTCTTGTAGGTATCTCAGCAGCTAATATTGGAGAAGGTGCTGCAGCAATAGAAAGAGAGTTGACTAAATCCCTGTGTATTACCCTTGGCTCTTTTGGAGTCAAGCAGCTCTGTTGCCTTTGTAAAATTTTCAGTGTGGTGTCTGCCCTGCAGCCTTCAGTCAGTGTGGCAAATTTGGTTTTGCTCCTGACCACAGAATCAGTAAGGTTGGAAAAGACCATAGAGGTCATCAAGTCCAACCTATCACCTATTACCTAACCTAGCCAAACCTGTTACCTAACCTGTTGCCATCCTGCTACCAACACACCATCCTACCTATAACACACTACCCTGATATCTAGGTCATGCCACCAAGTACATCATCCAACCTTTTCTTAAACACCTCGAGGGACTGTGATTCCACCACCTCCTTTGGGCAGCCCATTCCAGTGAGAGATCACCCTCTCTGTGAAAAAGTTCCTTCTAATGTCCAGTCTAAATCTCCCCTGACGCAGTTTAAGACTGTGTCCTCTTGTTCTATCACTTGTAGCCAGAGAGAAGAGACCGACCCCCACCCGGCTACACCTCCCTTTCAGGTAGTTGTAGAAAGCAATAAGGTCTCCCCTCAGCCTCCTCTTCTCCAGACTGAACAACCCTAGCTCTCTGTCGCTCCTCATAGGGCTTGTGTTCCAGCCCCTTCACCATCCTTGTCACCCTTCTCTGGACACGCTCAAGGATCTCAACATCCCTCTTAAACTGAGGAGCCCAGAACTGAACACAGTACTCAAGATGTGGTCTAACCAGTGCCGAGTACAGGGGGAGAATAACTTCCCTAGTCCTACTGACAACACTATTCCTGATGCAGGCCAGGATACCACTGGCTTTTCTGGCCACCTGGGCACACTGCTGGCTCATGTTAAATTTTCTATCAACCAACACTGTTGGCTTGCTGCAGCTGCAAGGAAGGGGAAAGCAGGGGTCTCTTCTTTCTTCTTCCTGCATTAAACTTTAACCAAATATCCCAGTTTACGAATTCTACTGCTGCAGCTTTTTGACCAAAACAAAAGACCAAAGATGAACTCGGAGTAAACCAGAGTAGTCTGACAGCTTTTATGATGTCTACTTCCTGCACCAGGGTTGTACGGTGAAGGTATGACTTAATATTTGTTAGAAAACATGAATTCTGCATTGGGCTTTGAGTTCTGGTCTGTGGCCTTATTTGTTGTTGTGGGGTAGGTCATCTAATGCCTCTTTCTTTCAAAGAGTCTTTTGTGAGGAAAAACAAGGAAGAAAAAAAACCCCAAACTGTAAGGGCTATTTTTCTGGTTTAGGTAGACTCAATGCGGAGTCCCTAATCCAATTTCATGGAGCAGAGGCTTCAGGCTGGATTTGTGCTGTCTCTCTCTAGGAGGTTAAAGATGTCATTCATTTTGGTTGTCCTCAGCACTACCTATTCTAAATTGAGGCTATGAAAATTCTAAACTGTTACATGTCTGTGAGTGGAAGGAAAACTGGATGAGTTATGTCCATTGATGAAAGACTGTTCTGCCCTCCTGAGTGAGGATACCTTTAACCTTGGGTTTTTTCCCTAGGACTGTGAAATGCAGTTTGTTCCTGTCTTGTTCCTTTTACTGAAGGTACTCTGAATAGAAGATTGTACATCTTCCCCAAGGAAAGTTCTAATGGGATCTGATCTGGGGCTTTAAGACTGAATCTGGATAGCTAGGCACACTATTTAGCATGCACAAACTACAGGACCAGTGATATGAATACAGGAAGCAAAACATCCACCTGGGTTCTTGGATTCAGTAGTGTCTTGCAGTGCATGCTGGCACCAAGAACAAACACTTTTTCCTGCATAAACTTGGGCATCTTTGAGTTGGAAATGACTAAGAGGCAATAAAGCATACATTGCCATTTTCATGGGGATACCTTTAAAGCTAGAACTGCACTTTCAATTAACTCTGCTGTATGTGGCCAAAGTCGACAGTGCATAAAACTTTGATAATTTTACATTTTAAAAATGTATTGGAAACTCTCATTCGTATATATCTGCACTGAAAATTTCATGAATTGCACATTTCCTGGTGTTAGATGTTCAATAAACTTAAATTATGCAGCAATTTACATCTAGAAGATTTGCTTTAAAACTTTAAACTGGCTACTTCTCTTCTGGATTGAGAGCAGCACTTTCTTTATATTCCCACAAAAATTAGAATAGATGCTTTTTGGAAATTTTTGAAAATCTGTACTGGCCACTTAGTAGCAAAACTCTGACATGAGAAAGATACGTAAGGTATTGGCACATAACTGGACACAACTGTATCCCTCTTGTTTGAGCTTGATATTGTATTTTTGTTCATTTCATCGGCATCAATGTTGGATCTATTCAGAAATTTTCCAGCAAAACTCTTCTGTATTTTCAGGTATTTGGGGAATTTGATGTTAGACCCAAGAACAAGCTTGTATGAAACCAGTTTGTGAAATCGTGGATGGCAGTTATTACCAAAGAGTACTTGCTGTAGAGGAGTAGTCAGGTTACTGGGAATATCTTCCTAGGCCGAAGACTCTCAAGATGAACTCCCAGTCTGAGATGAATTAAAATGTGGAGTGTTCTGTCCATGGATGCAGATGAGCTCCTGGAGTACCCTGCTCATCTCAAGCAGTGTACTACTTCCATGGCCTATTCCCGTTTTGTGCCTTTAGCTGAGTGACCTGAAAGGAATAATATGTGGTATGAAGGGAGTGCTTTAAACAAGGGTCTCTGAAGATCTTTCCTCACTTTCAGTAATCTCAAATTTTTTCATCATTACCCAGCTTTATAATTCTCTCTTTCCATACTGCAACCAAGTTGAGGGTATAAGCAAGTTCTACCACATTCCTACTTTTCCATAAATGATATCTACTCTCAACTATGAGTGAACAATAAGGAGGAAGAATTAGAGCCCAAGGTACCTATTGCAGTCCTGGGACAGTACTGGTGCTTGTAAGCATCCATTCTCAAGGTGATCTGTTGTCCATGACCATGATGTTTTGTAAGAGAGGCAATCCCAAACAGTGCTTCTAATCAGGAGGTATCTTGTACTTTCTGTCGTGATACTACTTAGTCATTTCCATCACCAGTGACATCTAGCGATATAAAAAGATAGGATGCATGGTATACTTTCCTTTATCAGTAACAAAATTGAAAAAAATATATAAAATAGTCTGGGCCCGTTAATCCCTGCTGTCCATGCACAAACCAGAGGTTACAATATTTCTCCAAGGTTGTGAGTTAGATTAGTGGCATAACATAACCTGGAGGACACATTCCCTATCTGATCCCCTTGCACAGCACTTTCTAAGTTTGGGGCTCCTCAGGCACTGCAATGGGTAGTGCTGGTGACAAAGAAGGTGAAGCAGAGAGCTGGGAGGCGCAGGGAAGTGGTCATGGAGTCTGTAACATGATGTGGGGAAGGTATCTGAAGGAAGGAACAGAGCTGCATTTGACAGTGGTGTGGGGAGGAGGGAAGCATGAGTGAGCCTGACAAGCTTTTGAAGCAATGTTTGCTTAATGGGAGCTCCTGCAAAGGCACAGGCTGCATAAGCCATCAAGAGAAGATGGCTTCTCCCAGGGCTCTTGCAGCTGCACCAGGCTATGATAACAGAAATTAACTTCATCTCCTTTGTCTTGCTTTCCAAGAGCCTTGGAATAGTAGTTATGAAAACAGTGCTGTTTAATATTGTCTTTGATCGAGCAATCCAACGGGAGCCCTGGGCTTGTTCTGCTTGGCTTTGTTAGTTTCAGACCCCAAGGCAACAAGCCGTTGCCTTCAAAGCCCAGGCAGAGCTGCATTAAGTGTGAACTGTGCAGCAGAAATCCCAGTTTGTCAATTCAAATGGCACTCACCTAGCAGCAATGCCTGTATATTTAAATCCACAGAAAAACGTGGGAAGCAGGGCACACACAGTTATCCCTTCTGGAAAGAGCATGTCTCGGGAGCTGGCAAACAAGGCAACACCCTCAAAAGACAGCAATACAGGGTGAATTTTTCCTGTTATTATCCAGTTTTAATATGCTGCCTTTTTTATGTACTGCGAAGTGGTCTCTCAGTACACTTCAGGCAGGCAGACTTTCAAAGTGTGTGATGCAGGAGGACATCATTGGAGAAGGAAGTTCCCATTCACCTACTTCACCTCCCTCTGGTGCAGATGTGCATCTTTCCTGCAGCTGCCATCTCGGCACTGCACCTGCACTTTGGCCAAGACCTCTGTTCTAGTCAGGTATAAGCAATGGGAGTCACCAAATTTCTGGCTGATACAGTTAGCAAGAGTCAGTTCTTGAAGACTGTTTGCTATTTAACCGGCAAACAGTATGAAGGCAGTTACAGTTCTCCGGGTGGTGTGTAGGAGGGGCTTATAAGAACCAGTGGGGTAGAAACAGTTTATCTGTTCCTAGATGGGTGGTTATCTGAATGCACTAGAACCCACGTGCACCTAAGTGCAGGGACTAATGGTGTCTCTGCAGGCAGTGCTGAAAGATGGAAACATGTGCTAAGGGAAGGACCGGAGCACTTTTTTGTTTAGTCTCTTTCATTGCTTAATTATGAAACACAATCTACTTTGTTTTCTTCTCTATGTAAATCAGGGATGCTGTCAGCTTTTGTTAGGTAGTTGGATGAGGCTCATGAAAGTTATAAATAGAGCAGCGACTCTTGATACCTTGAAGGGCCCCCTTGTAAGTTTACTTGGGACAGTTAACCATGGGTGTTCAACCTAAATCTTCACATGTGTGTAAACTGCATATAAAGCAGATTTGATTATGAAATGTCCTGGAACCTGGTGTTCTACTTTCCTCTTATGGAAATTGTGTAGTCTCGTGGAAATAAAGGGGTATAATAGGTATAATATTTTAGATATACAACTTTATTGCAGTAAAACTTATGAAATTTGAGGAGTTTCAGAAGTAGGTTAGTGTTAATATTCCATATGACAAGGATAACACCTGCCACTACTGCAGTCAGGGTAAGATTTAGACAGGCCACATAAACACTTCAGGTATATGTTTTCTCAAATCTGTCATAAACAAATTGATATTTAGTTTCCAGGACCAGGTGTTCCTCAGCATTGTTAGAGAGAGAAAATAGAATAAGGATATATCTTCTGTTCTAGCAGTGCTTCTCCTAGCACTGCAGATTGGGTTTTATGTGCAGTGATGCTTGACACTTAGTTTAGCAGATAGCCACAGGGACTAACCCTACAGTGTGCTCTCCCTTACATTTTAGAAAGGATCAGCAGAAAGTCTGGACAGCAGCTGGAGCTTTTCTGAGACTCTCCTTCATTGCTTTTCTCTTTATATTTTTGCTATTTCTCTGATCATGTTCAGTAGGACTTCTGTTTTTTTCTCTGCACCATGTAAGGTAGCACAGTGACAGTGAGAACATCACTGATCAAACAAGCAAGAGGAACACAAAAGATGGCAAAAGTTTTGTCAGTTAAAGGTAACTGAGAAGTGCAGAGGAGGAAGTTGCTTTGCTATGGTGAAATTATTTATGTTCCCTCTCTAATCCCTCTCAAAGAGGAAGCCATGCTTTAAAAAACTCTATGCAAGTGAGAATGACCTCAATTCTAGTGCTAAGAGATGAGAGCTGGGGGCTCTCCATCTAGCTTTGTCCTTGATAGGAACTGCTTCTGTCTCAGCATTTCAGTGTCCTCCTCTGTTAAATGAGCATAGGGATTTTGGAGAATTTTAATAAGAGGTTTCAGATGGATGTTGAAGAAGTACAAAGAAATTCAGATTATGAGTTACACACTGAATCTTTTCTCCTGTAACTTGTAGCTCCAGTCCTGGATGCGTAGGAGGTGGATGGAGGGTAAAGGAGGTTGGAAATTAAAATAAGCCAATATCCTAAACTATATTTTAATTGAATTTTCAATATCTTCACCTTGGATATTATCATACCAGACATTAAACCCATGCACATTATTCCGTAACCGTATACTATCTACAGTAAAAGAACCAGCTATTAAAATGGGAGAGTATAAAAAGCTCTTTGAGCATGCCTTCAAAATTGTTCAGTACTGTTGCTTATGCAATATTTTCTATTTCTGAAAGCTTAGAAGCTGGAATTAAGTAAAGGAAAAGCTTTTTTAGGTTGTCAAGGCAGTTCCACCCCACTTGACCAGTACAAGCTCTTTCAGTAGAATGACAGTTAAAATCAGCCCCCTCAAATCCATGCTGTTTAATTACAATAGAAAGCCACAGTATTTCAGAACAGAAAGATATGGGTTTGTTAAGATACTGGACTGATCCTCAAGGGGAGCTGAGCTTAATTCCTGCCTTTGCCCACAGGCTTTCTTTAAGCCAGTCCATTAATCAGTTTGTGCCTTAGCTTACCTAAGCTATGGTCTAGCAATGTCTGTGCAATGAAAATGAGGACAAAGGAAGTTCCAGACCCATCTTCCCCCATGCATAAAAAATGCTCTCTGTGTGATGGGTCCCAATCTTCCCTCTGCTCTTTTACTGTTTTTTAGTATAAAAGTATCTCCTTTCTAGAAGGGAAGTTCACCTGATCCAGGGTTCCTTTTTTCAGTGTTTCCTTAGCTCAGTGGATAAATGTGGTACTATACTGATTTAAGATGATACAAGGTCTGTGCCATAAAAACTTGCACAAGTTAACTCTACTGGATCATTCAATCCATCTTGTCAATTATCCTCACTTGTACCATGTGGAGCAGAGTGGTAATCTGAGTAGGTGAGGATGCGATTGAATTTTCATTATGAGACTAGTCTTTGTTCCTTGGTACTCAATATAGACAATTGAGAACTGGTCAATTTGGGGGATGACTTATCTTTTTTGTAACGAAGCTGAAGTCAACTGGATGATTTTTCTGTTATATGTAAAAAATAAAAAACCCACCTGTGGCGTATGCAAATTTAACTGCGTAAGTATTGATGAAAGCATAAAGAATTTCTTTCCCACCTCTGTTTGTAGTAACAACAAAGTAGAGGGCAGGGAAGGAGAGACATTTTGTTTTCTTGGAATTGTTGACTCAAGACTGACACAATTAGATTGAGATGAGTTGACTAGGTTTTAATTTTAAAAGTTAGGATTCCAAATAATGAGATCAAAATGGTTCATTGACTTGTTCCAGGAAGCAACTTCTGCAGGTGTAGGCTTTCATTAAAAAACTCCATGTACGTAGTGCTGTTGTTAAGACTGTCTATCCTTCTTCCCATATCAGGAGGAAGTTTGCTCTTACCACAGATCCCTGGAGATGTCTGTTGTTGGTCAAAGGCAAAAAGTTTCCATTAAATGCAAATTAGAGAAGCTAATTGGGAATTGCTTCTTATAAACTGGCAGTTTTCCAAGATTCCTCAGTCCCTGGGCCCTTTCTTTGGTGGGGGCAAGTGTGAAACAACTAGACTTCTGTCCTACCTTGCTACAATCAGGAGAATAGTAAGAAGGATGGTTGTCTCTCTTGTTTTGCTCTTTGGATATCAAAGACTATGGCCAGACCATTCCTGTATGGTTCTCCTCAAACATTTATTAACTGCAGCAGTGTTGGAGCACTGTATTGGCTGGATCACAGGAAAACAGAGATCATGTTTCCTTCTTAGAGGAAGGACATGGAGAGAGCAATAAAGAAAAAGAATGTGGGGAGAAGATCATAAGGAACGCTCTGAAGCTGAGCGTATTTGTGCCTCTTCCCTGGCTGGCCGGAATCACATCTGTGACTTACCAAATGCATTGGAGTTTATTGCAACCTCCTTTTAAAGTTTTCATTGTGCAGTGTAA
Source organism: Pitta sordida (assembly GCA_013390025.1). Classification (NCBI taxonomy): domain Eukaryota; kingdom Metazoa; phylum Chordata; class Aves; order Passeriformes; family Pittidae; genus Pitta; species Pitta sordida. Next base: position 62,442 of record WEKX01017671.1, read on the forward strand.
TTTTAAAATGTTTGTTATGCACCATTCTCACTTCTCTTACACTTTTTAGCTTTTGTATGATGTATGGGTGAAACAAAGGTCCTTCAGAACTCTGCTCAGAGTTGGCATTTTCTTGTGTTTGCAATGGACTGATGAAACAATGCATGAGGGAAGTTGGAGCCCTTCTCCTGTGTTTTGTAAGATGAAGGAAATAATTTCAGTGACAAAATATTCTTCATATATTTAGTGACAAAGACTGGAAACAATTCTATTCAGTCACTGAACTCACTTGACTCATCTCATGTAAATGCCATAATTCACAACTTCTTAAACAGTGGTGTGCAGTGCCATTGCTTATGGATCTGTGCTGTCTGGCATTTTCAGTGAACCGATGGCAAAGGTACAGGGTCTCCACTGGGTAACAAAATGTGGGCTCTGAATCATCAATTCAATAATTCCGGAGCAATGGCTTCTTTGCCAGGAACAAGGCTTCTGTATTACTGGTCTACTGTGTAATTAGTGACCAATGGAACAACAACCCACAGCATATTAATTGCTATTCTAGCTGTATAGAGAGCATTGTTCTCTCTGTGACAGACACATAGACTGTGTGCCACTATGTTGTCCCTTCCAGAGTAGCTCTCTCTAGAGTTAGGTGTCAATAATGAAATGCAGCTGTTGCTCGAGGACAGACAACAATATCTCTACGGGCTTGTATAGGCGGGAGCACATGGGAAAGTTGATCTGAATTAAGTAACAAGGTGGGTTTCAAGTGGATTAAGTAAAATGTATTAAGCTGATGTGTGCACACATACTTGTTTGGAATTAAAATGAATAAATCTATTGATTTTGTTTAATTTTCCTTTAAAGTGAATTCAACTAAATCGAATTAAAGCCTCTTTAATGCTGGCTGAAAGTGTGAATTCAAGTTTTCCCGTGATCTGTAGTAAAAGTTAAGCATGTTATTTTCCTAAGAAGAGGGCAAAGGTTCTCTTGGCATTCCTAAACATTGGGCTGAGCAAATGTGAAGGTTGTCTTAAGTATCTATTTTTATACTCTGAACCCCAGTGGGAATTTCATCCTTTCATATTTCCTTTTGTTTTCCTCCCTCCCCTGAATCTTCTGTGTAGCTAGTGAAATTGTATGGTTTTTATTTATTTTTTTTAAATCCTAAACACTCAACAGTTTCCTATAGTGAAACAGAAGTGCAGAATGGTTAAGTAATTTTTCCATAGAAACCCATCACAAGATGGTTGTACAATCCAGCCACTGGTGCCAGCTGCAGCAGATCTCAGGCTGGATTCTGAGTATCAGTTTGCAGATCCTCAGGGTATGAGGCTGGAAATTTTTGTGTAAACAGTCTATTGTTTGTGTCCTCTTGTCTTTGTCAGAGGAAACCTTGATCTTACAGTAGCATAAGGAACCTTTTACTCTTATCAATATTATTAGATAGGTCAGCCCCTTTGATACATGTGCTGTTGGACATCTTTTTTGGAAGCCTTAGGAGAACAGATGTTTTCATTGCTGAGCATCTCTTCTGACCTACAGTCTTAGCTCACTGGGTCACACAGGCAGCCAGTGAGTTTGGGACCCTCATCACTGTGCACTGTGACTGAACTGAGAGAATGTGAGAAGTTGGAGTGTGGGTAGAAGGAAAGCCAAGCCCTGAGATCCCTTTGTAATGCAGAGAGCTTTTCACGAAGTCAAGTTAAAATGAGCAGGCAGGCCATGATTTGAAACAAAATAAACCTTTAGAGCCCAGGAGTTTTAATGTACTGTTGATAAATGGATTCTGTTCTTACTCAACCTAGTCTTGCATGATGAAGAAAGAAACCAAGAAACCTTTTCTGTGAATTGACCTGCATTTCCTTCAACTCTACCTTTCTAGATAAAGGTACAGTGAGTTCCCAGTTCAGTGACTAGTTAATCCTGGCCAGGAGTTAGGAAGACCATTGCTACTGACAGCCAGAATTGCATTAATGGAGGAAAGCTGTATTCAGCAAATTCAGTGAAGAATTCCCTTTATATTTCTTGTAACATAGTTCTGCACTTCCTGAATGTAACACACCACACTTTTCTAAGTACTTAAATCTGGATGGGCTGTCTTCTGTTTATTAGAAATAGCAGAGCCAATTTTTATACACATCATGAGCAGTAAGAGGCTAATGAATGTGTATTTTCATTTTTTTGCTTCCATGGGAAAGCTAATGTTTTCTTGAACATTAACAGCTGCATTTTCAGTGCTTAAGAATAGAACCTCAGCTTAAAAGGTCCAGGCATTGTTCAGATGCCACCGTCAGCTGGACGGATGTCATCTAGAATAGAAAAGCCACCAAACTGCAAGTATGAAAAAACCTTCAGTAGAGCAGCCTTTACGTTGGTTCTAGAACTGTGAATTTGAACTCTTAATTTTCAGAAGTCACAGCTGAGGAGGTTTTTAGTTTACCTGCTCTCTCAGCAGGTCTGGATTTCCGTCATCTCTTGTTTTCTAGGTGCTCATTCTATTGATGGTCTCACTGGCTGTGTTGTCATCTGGTTTGGATTTAATGTTTAGAGAACTGAGATGGAAAAAAAATACTCTGTATCAATAACAGTGTCATTTTGCACTTGGGCATCTTCAATGAATGCCCATGGCAAACTGTTCTTGAGAAGTTTTCTTATGCCATATTGGTATGTTTCTAGCATATTAAGGCATAGATTCCGCTCTTACAAAGTTTTGAGGTTAACATCGTGTTGCTCTGATTGTTGGTGCGCTGCTTTTGTGGTTTTAATTGTTGGCATGGAGGTCATTATTAAAAAGGCACCACCTTGTGGCAAATGATATCCTCCTGTATGCTCTATGTAATGTAGATGTGATTGACTTGTTTTAAATCAGATATTGCTGTGAATCCTGTGATACAAGTTGACTTTTTAATGGGAACCATTTTACATTCTGATAAATGTGAGGCCACATTTCACTGTTTGTTTTCCAGCTATAAGAATCCTGGAAACATCCACTGTGATCCTACATTAATTAATCTGTACCCCAGTCTGGCATGCACAGCAAGTTCTTATTGTTTTAGGCCTATCTGAGGCATGGGCACCCTGACTCATAAGGCAGAGGACAAACTAATCCAAATACTATGTCAATGGTTGCACAGAGCTTATAGGATATAATTTTCTGCAGTCTGAGGTACCCATGGAAATTACTAAGCGTGCAGTCTTCTGTTTTCTGCGCTGTAGTCCTAAACTTTTAAACTCTCGGTTTTTCAATGTTTTTTTTTTCTGCATGCTGCTATGCAGGTTGTCTCATACTGGCCAATACTGAGATGGCCTTTAGAAGAGACAGTCTATTTAGGCAGGGCAGAAGGCATTCTGGTGAGCAGAGGATTGAAGACTTCAATGATTTAGGTATACATAGATATGAATATAATGACATTATTTTTTTCTGCATCCATTTAGATTCACTTGTGGATATTTATTTATATTGCTTTAAACTTGTTTTTTGTGCTAGGTTTTCAAGCTCCTATGAAGGCATTTAAATAGCCTTGAAAAATCTGGGGTTTGGACACTTAGAAGGGCAGAACCCATCAGCTGTTGATGAGATTTGAGCTCTAATGCATCTAAGTAATCTCTGAATATGAGTCATCAGTCTATGAAATGTATGGGGCATTCAGTGAGAAGTAACTTGCAGAGACCACTGAGTTGAAAGACAAGAACTCAAGGCAAAGGAGAGCGGTGGAAAGATGGTGGAATTGCTGACTGTCTGTTCAGTGGCTTGAGTCCTAGTCTGAACTCCTTTTAGAAAACAATAAAGAAAAAACATTTTTGTCTATAGCATCCTAACTTCAGGGCTGCTTGTTGCAAGTAATCTTGCTTGCCTGCGGCATTCTTGTGACAAGTGCAGATAGAGCAGCAAAGCTATGGTGACAGATTTAACATGGTTATGAATCTTTGAGCTTTCTTGGTAATCTTTGTTTTGTGTTCATAAGTCCGTAATTACAGTTCAAATAAACCAACAAAACTTAAAATTTTCAAAGCTCTGAGTATTGTCTTCCAGTGCTAAGGAGAAAAGCCTCATATCCTCGTCTTTTTGGTACTTGTTAAAGGCATAAATAGAGGTACCAATTATATGTATGTATTTCTACAGGGGCTTTTCTTCAGGGATCTGAATTTTTTTTCCTTCCTGCAGGGAACTTCTCATCTCTTTCATACATCCTGTATCTTGTCCCACAGAGGACAGGATGCTCAAGAGACTCGTGAGTTTGAAAGGCCTGGCGAACTCTGGAAGGGAACAAGTGGGGTCCTGGTTATTTTAATTTTTGGCTTCTATTCCATGGGAAGCAGTCTTGGATACTGCAACTCACTTTGACTGCCTTTTTCTTCACCTGTAATCTCTGGAAGCAGATAAATTTTAGGATGTGGCTGCTACATGAATGAGGAAGAGGAGTTTTCTTCTGTAGGTTGATTATCAGTGATTGTTTTAAATGAAATTGGCTGTTTGGTGTTTGGGCTGCAATGACTTATTGCAGTTGGATAGCTCTTGTAATCACGAGTGTGACCAAATAGCTCCATGGAAAAGGGCAGCAGCAAGACTCAGAGGGAACAGAAAAGGAGACCTAGAGAGCCCACTGAGCTGAGACCTTTCTCTTTGTAGGTCACACAAGCTTTGCCTGCAGGGTCATTCCTAGAAAAATCAGGCTGCTGTAGGATTGATTGGCTGAGGCCAGAGCTCAGATGTAATTTTCTCCTGTCTCATTCAGAAGAGCCCAAAGTAATTGATTTCGTATGTACTCCTGCAGCTTGCATTGCCCAGCGACCGAGGGTGTGGCTGTCCTGCTCCGGCTCATTTAACTTTTGTCTGACCCAGGGCTACGGGCAAATTAGGGTTTGTCGCTTTGAAGTGGAAAGCAGCTCCCATTTACAATATGCTGACTGCATTATCAGTCATCAGCATGCAATGGAGAGAGAGCCCTCACAGAAATAAGTCTTCCAAAGGGACTTGATTAGATGGCAGAGAGAGGCAAACAGCAAACCCAGAACATTGTGCCAGTACAGGTTGTGTTAATCTACTTGTTTCTCTATCCAACAAATATTTGAGTTCTCTCTACCCACACATTTTCACTAGTAAAACTTCTGTAAATATTCATATATATGCCCTGGGCCCAACAGGGTTATTTTACAACTCCAAAATCCAGAAATCTAGCAACTCCAAACCACATTGAATGTGAGAGAAAATAGGAAAACAGTAGCTAGTCCAGTGTAGATAGAGATTTGAAAGTCAGATTGCTGTGGCTTAACATGCTAGTGCTGAGGCGCTGGACTGCAGTAATTTCTCTCTTTTAACCCATTTCATTGCTCTTCTGATGCATCCGCAGAAGAGGAAAGGGGAGAAGAACAACCCAGAGATCAACAGTCCTTCATGTTTTGACTTGCCCTTGTACAAACTGGAAGCATACATTTTATGACCCATCACATGAACAGAATTCAGCTGAGAGAACCAACTGCAGCTAAAGCAATGAATGCATTATGCTCAGGGAGAAATTTTATAACCATGCCATCTTAATTACAAGATGACCCATTCATATCTTCCTGTGCGTCTTTGTCTTTGCAATTTATGCATATTTATGTAGCCACTGGCTCTTACTAGATGTATGTACAACACTTAATTCAGCCATGACACCAAGTTACAGATTTGTGCATCCTTCTAAAGAGAGCTAAGCAAATCTCTGCTTCTGGCTCTAGTTAGACTTTTAAGGATAGTATCCTACTCTACGCTAGTGATTTTATGCTGTAGCCTGTCCATGGTGTCCATGTCTCAAGCACTTATCTGTGTGGCTATAGAGGCAGTGAAATGTGCTACCAGTTTTATAGGCTGGTGGTATGAGGTGGGTTTTTTAATTAGGGATTTCTTGCTGTTTAGGATGATCTCTTCCAGAGTCACTTCTGTTTTTTATTACTCTTTGATTGGCAAGATGAGTGTGTCAGTGTTATGAGTTTTTCAATTTTTGCAGTAGGAAGACCTTTAATCCAGCCTTCCAGCGGGGAAATCAGTATAAATTCCCAATGATACATGAATTCTGTCTGAAAGAAGGTCTTGTAGGATGGAGTCTGTAAAATGTCAAGTAATATAATTGGGAGTCGTATCAGAATGCTTGTCTAACAAACACAAGACAAAGCCTGACCAGAGACAGCCTGCAACATAATAAAATAATAACATACACTACAAGCCAATTACTTTACTCTTAAATTCCACTAAGCAAAAAGATACCATCCATGTCTTCTGGATGTTGGTTTTGGTTTTGTTTTTTTTTTCCATTGGTCAGTTCTAGCCTGAAAGACCCACATTCCTGAAGATAACCAACCAATTTCATATTTCCAAGTATCTCTTTCAATTTAAGTAGATTTGGCATGGGAAGCTTTTAGAGATAATTGCCATTTGTGGGAAGTTGCATGGGTCGAACATTATTTTTGCTACTTCTCTCAGGTTAGAATTTAAATAAGAATTAATGCCTTGAAGCCTATATTTTAGGCTTGTTTTTCATAAGAATCCTGTGCCTGCTAATGAAAGAAAAGACTTTTTTCTTGTTCTAGTTCTTCTCAATGTTTCCTTCACTTGCTTTCCCATTTTCCCCCCCCATCTAGGACAATGTTTAGTGGCTGTACACTTAAAAATGAGCATTTGGGGGTGGGTTTTTAGGACTTGACTCTGTGAAGCAGATTCCCATTATCCTCTGTCCCCAAAATACTTCTATTTTTTCAATTTACCACAGCAGGGATGTTACATATAAAGTATTTAAATAATTACATTTTGTTATGAATCACAGAATCACAGAATCACAGAATATTCTGAGTTGGAAGGGACCCACAAGGATCATCGAGTCCAACTCTTAACACTGTCTCCCTGGTGGGAATTGAACCCGGGTCTCCCACACACCAGGTGGGGACACTTACCACTGTACTAAAGTGGATTTCTCAAGTGTGTCACTAATGGTACCATGTCCCTTAATTGCTTTGCTGGAAGACCTGACAAGTGGGTGCATTCATACATTTGTACTTGACAACTGAATTGCTTCCTGCTGTATAAGTTCACAGCATGCAAGACACTCATGGAATGAGTCCTCTTTCAATCTCTTGCTGACAAACAGCACCTATGCAAGGCAGTACCTAGGCTCCGTCTTCTGTAGGCAGTTGGGGGAGAAGAAGAGAAAGCCAAGACTCTTCCAACCAATGCTGGCAGCATCAAGCGCCATAGGCCTTTAGTCTGGAGAATATCCTTACCATTTCCCTAGCCCTTGGTGCTGCCTACAGAATGCAACCATCGATCCCTGGAATGGGCAAAGTGCAGGCCTACGAAGAGCCCCTCAGTCCACGACCCGCCATGGAGTGAGGTGGCACCACAGTCAGTATTGATCCATGCCTGAGAAATCGGTGACCGTTGTATTATATAATTATTGATGTAGCTGGAAAATGCCACAGGCAAAGCGCAGCTCACTATTTGTTATGCTGCATTGTCTCTCTCGTCTGCACTGGGCCTCTGTGTTTTGCCTCTTCTGTTCCCATTGCATGTTTATTTATACCGTGTGCCTTTAGCTTTCATATTTCTCCTGCGAATCTAACTTGGAAAAACCAGCTCTTGTTTTCATTCGGGAGAAGGAGGGCTGGGCTGTGAAAGAAATGAATTCCTCCAGACACTCCTGGAGGCCCTAAGCTGAATACAAAAAACAGGGAGAAGGCGTGAGCAGGGAAAAGAGTCTTGGGAAGCAGAAGGCCCTTTTTATCTCAGCAGGGCCCACAGAGACTGCCAATCTTTTGATAAAAATGTAGACTTTAGAAGCAGCCATAATGTACAGCCTCATCTATCATGCGGTTGGGACAAATGGGTTTAATTGCAGTAGCAATTAGCTAAAGTCCGTCCAAATCTTCTTGGAGTCCTTTAGGATCATATGTACTCAGGTCCAATGCATTCTCAGGAAGGTGTGAGGACAGGCCATCACAGTCATGCTCTCCAATAGGCTGAGAGTCAAGAGAGTTGGGTGATGCTATGAGGTGTCTTGTACTGAGTCTTGCTAACGAACTTTCCTTGGTAAAATCTTGCTGGATGGGTCTAAGTTGTCTTGGCAAATGTGGAAATAGGAAAGTAGAGACAAAAAGAGCTTGACAGAACTGGGGAACCCTCGGTCAGGGTGAAATAGGGTGAGAAAACGGGCCAGCAGCAGAGCTGGTTTGGGGAGTCTGCAGCTCGAGTCATCAATGTATGCGGTCACAGATGAATTTTGTGAAAGGTTTCCAGGACAGGAGTGAAGGGTGAGACTTCCAGGCAGACATTCTCTGTACGGGTGTTAGATGGTGAGTTGGACTAGATGATCCTTGTGGGTCCCTTCCAACTCATAATATTCTGTGATTCTGTGAGTATCTGAAGGCAAAGCCTGTGGAGTATCACAGTAGGTGTATGAGAACCTTGGACCATCAGTCCCCCCATGCCTGATGCTAGCACACACTAGTACTCACTCCCACTAGAGAAGAAAGTTATTAGCAGAAATGTAAAGATAAAAGCTTTTTAACGTTATGAAGGTCTAGTTAATTTCCAACATGTGCAGTTACCAGTGTGAGTGTGTATGGGACTGCCCTCTCCTGGAGGAAATATGCTCTATTCTCTTCTTCTGCTTCCACCATCGATTACAAACTTGGTCATTTTTCAGTACAGCTGAAGTACAGATTGACTCAGTGGCCTATTGTATGTCTTGTGGAAGTCTTGACCCAGTGCACCATAGGCCAGAAGCATTGCATGGCTGAGAGCTGTGGGATGGCAGCTACTGATAGTAGTATTTGTGCTGTACCTCAAAATGCCTAAGGTCTGGGAGCTGGTCACTGCTGGGATAGGAAGGCTTTATCCTGGGTCTGCTTCTGGGTGTTCCATGGGTCTGAGCTTCAGCAGTGCCTCTTGGTTAGCCAGTGGCAAAATGTAAACAACCTGCAGCCTCGCTACTGGGGCTAAGTGCAAACTCTGTTTAGGTTAAAATCAGTGGGCTGGTGTAAAAGTGGGTCTAAGCTTAATCTTGCAACTAGAGGTGGCTGATGAAGAAAAGCTGATAAGCAGGACCTTCCCTGGAAATGTTTAAAAAGCATATAGATATGGCACATAAGGATATGGTTTAGTGGTGGCCCTGTGTTAGGTCAATGGTAGGAATTGATGATCTTAGAAGTCTTTTTCAACCTCAATGCCTCTCTAATTCTATATGATTCTGTAACGTTCACGCTCTATAGGATGTAGTTGCTAAAGCTGCCTGGGTCTACAGGCTTCTGCAAAAACCACCCTGCCTCAAAAGGTGATGTAGCTATCAGCTTGGGAAAGTGGTTAGGCCACAGCCAGAAGTCCTTCTTTTGCACTGGTGCATGCTCTCTAAGCACAAAGAAGAACTTAGTTTATTCCCCAACCTGCAGCCACCACTGGGGTGATATTTTAAGTTGGTGCTTTTATTGGTGTTCAGAGAGAGCCTATTTTTACTTGACATAGCACCGCAGTGCTCTTCCAGCTTCAGCTCTAGGATGAAACACAGTGCCACCCCACACCTCCGAGCAGTTGCTGCTGTAGGGAGGCAGCAAGCAATCAGTGGAGATTCACAGAGGACTGCCACGCTGTAAAATACCCCTCGGCACAAGATACAGGGAGGCGCTTACCGAGGCGACAGGGAAACTATACATTTATTTTTTACAATACATTAATCAAAATGCCTGCAGTTCCCATTCTGGTGAGCAGGTGAGACTCTGATAAATATTGAGCAGAGAAACTTGATCTGTATCCAGGCTCTCAGAGCATTTTCATAAATAAAAAGTTGCAAAACAATAAAATAAACCAATCTTCTTCTCAGCCACTTCTCTGTGAGCTCTTATTTGTGGTTGCAGGACTGCACAGCTGGCAGGGCTGGCTGAGCTTTGGCTTGGGATGAGGAATGGGATATCTGAGACTGAATCTCTGGGGGAGGGAGGTTTACGTCCTCCCTTTGCTGTCAATGGATTCTGTGCGATGGAGCTTGCAGCTGGATTATTCCTTGATGTTGTAGCTATAACAAACTGTTTTCTCAACGCCCCCTTTTTTACCGTCTCAATCTTATTACTAGTGATGGCCTTGGAGTTAATACGGAGTTAGTTTCACATCTCAACAGAAGGCAAGCAGAGGAAGCCCTTTGCCAGGCCTGATGCTACGGCCCTTGTTTGCTGAGTAGCACCATTGATTTATGCAGGACAATTCAGACCAAGTGTTCTGTGTTATATTGCTTTTTTTTTTTTTTTCATGTAACTTTGTCAGATAACATGGCTTTCATTTTCTTTTCAGCTTTTCTTAGTCTGGTTTAATACAGAAACATAGCTTCTATGAGCATAGTGTCTAGGTGTCTTTCATTCTTCTCTAATTACTGAACATTTTGACTGATTTCAGCTAAATTGAAATCTCAAAGACACTCACTCCTCATGGTTTTCATGAAAACAGGAGGAAAGAGACCTTGTCAATTCTGTAGTTGCATGAACTCTGCTCTATGTTAGGACAACAAAGACTCTATCCAGAAGAAATGTTAGTAATGACCCCGAAAAATCCCTAACAACAAAAACATATTTCCACCCCCTAAAAAATTATAAAAGGGAATCCACCCCAAATAACTCCACACACACTTACCAACCCTCTGTAAAAACAGGTGTCTCTAATTCCAGTGCTNGCAAGGTGATGCTTACTTAACTTTTTTTAAAAGTGGTTTCAGATCCCAAGTGCTCTAGGAATCTAAAGCAGCATTGTTGTTACTGGTGCTCTATTAATAACATTAGTGAATGTAGTGCTTTCTGTTCCTTTCTCAAAGACATCAGTATCTTATTCTTTGTAGTACAGTCAATGTAATGGGGGTGGGGAGTGGTTTGTGCACTCCAGCATTGGTTCAAATTCATAATCTATTTTGCTTGCTTTCAAAGCAAGTGTGTTATTGAGGAGATAGAGGGTGAGAGAGGTGAGAAGCTTTGGGAGGGTTTTCTTTGTTTGATTGTTCTTTCTTGGTTTTGTGGGTTGGGATTTTTTGTGTTTGTTGGTTTGGTGTTGTTGTTTTGAGGGTTTTGGGGGTTTTTTTGTCCTACAATGTTGTTTTCTGTATGACCAGAAGCAACAGTTTTGGCAAATTTCTGAGAAAATCCTAGCTTAATAGGCTCACAAACATGAAAGTAATTAAACACTTGTTTCTGCAACTTCATGAAACTTCTGAGATACTTTCCTGAACCTTTTGAGGATCACCTATATTAATACAGTATTTTGACCCCTAGTAACTGAGTTTGAGATTCAAAAAGAGATTTATGTAATACTAAAGCTTCTTTTCAGGCTTCTAGTGTATCATTGGTGTCAGTGGAATTAAGTGCCTGCCAACACTCATGTCTCTGGTTCTAGATGCCTTCCTGTTCTGCAGAGGGTTTGGTGTGAGAGAAGATAAGTGCACATGGTAAATCTGGGACCTGAGTCGAATAGAGCTGTTGGTTCTCTGTTATTTTACATATCTAAAGTAAAGGAGCCAGCCCCCAGTGTTTGGTGAAGTGCCACAGTCCCATTTGCTTTTGGATAGCCTATAGCACAGTACACAATTGAGGATTTTCCCTGGCTTTCTGTACTATAGGCTACGTTTTCATACACTGTGCATTTGTAATAAGTATGTGTTGTTTGTTTAAGACCTTATAGCTTATGCCAAATTTATCTTTCCTTGGCTTGAAATATATGGCCTAAGGGTAGTTTTATTCCAGCCATCCATAAATAGGGGTGTGTTTGTGTTCCCAGTGACCGAAGTTTTGAATTAAATCTGAGCTGCATTAAGCTTATGCCATGTCATGCCAGGTACAGCTAGAGGTAGAGGAGCTCAGGTGCTTTAAGCCACCGTGTATTTATTGTGTCAAGAACTGGGCTGGGATTAGAGCAGTCACAGGGTCTGTAAAGCAAATTGCTGTTATTTTGGCCAATAGTCCTGCCTCAGTAATGGCGTAAGGGAGTAGACTGGTAGAGAATTTGCTCTGGGGACCTCTGAAGTGAGAAAACATTACTCAGCAGGTAGAAAGAAGGCTTTTATGGTCTTCCTTTCTTCAGCCTGTCCCAGAGGGATGTTTCCTTCTGACATGAAACGGAAAGCAATGCCCTACCAAGAAACTTCAACCATTTTGAAAGCTGGAGCTTGATTACCCACTGTACAGAGCATGCAGGAGCATCACCACTGACAGCGTGAGCTGTGGATTGCGATCTGCAGGGGAGATGAGTGCAATATCCTCTCTGGGGTGCTGCACTTGAGAAGACTCACAGCATCATGCTTTCTTTCTAGAAAATGAAAGAGCAATCTCGGTTGAGTTATCAGCACTGCTTCCCTCAGCACTCTAGGTTTCCCTTGGTGGTATCCTGTCCAAGTATTGACTATGGTGAGCATTGCTTATCTCGGGAAATCAATGAGGTGACAGCCCAGGGTACTGCAGTAAGAAGACAAGCAAGGAGATATGTATCTACCTCTGACTTTTTTTCACCTCAATAAATATGTTTCCCTAATCCAATGGCATTGTAACAATATGCAGTAATTATTGTGGCTGCCTCCATCTTCTTTGATTTAATCAGACAGATATTATATGTTAAGTATCAATTGATTATTAAAAGCATATTTGCTGATGCTTCCACATCCACATAATGATGCATAAACAGTTATTTACTGCACAGCTTTTAGAACTCAGCCACTTGACTTGCTTTTTACAATCAGGATTTATTTAACATGCAATGACCATCCCATCCCATTAGAACTAAATGTGTTAACTGTGTTTTGGGCATTTAATTTTAAAGCTTTTCTTATTGTAATATCAAGAGATTACAAAAAGTCATTGTCCCAGCTGGCATTTGAAGCTATGCAAACATATTTCAGAAAAGTCATGTTTTGATAACCTCCCATGATGTTACTCTGGGTCATAACAGACAAACTATTATGGTGTCTCTAGTAAATTAGAACTTTTTGGTAATGTACTGATGTTTGAGTTTTAAAATTACTCTATGACCTTGTGTTCTCTGAGAGGCTGAACATTCTAACTTAGGTCCAAATCTCTTGGGATGCTGGACATTGAAGGTTCCTTAACCAAGGAGAGCCCAGCTTTCCTATCTGGGGGAAGCAGATCTGCGCTTTGTGACAGGTTTCAGGATGCTTAATGCCATAGGTAGAGTGATAAGAGGGGAGAATTTTCTGGATATGCTATTAGCCTGTGAAAAAATTATACTATTTAAGAAACCTGGGAGTGTTTACAATCAAACTGTCTTCTTGTCTTCCTTTTTTTCTCATTCCAAGCTTGGGGGCTCAAGCAAATACATTCTTAATAGTTCCCTTGCTGTCAGAGTAGCTGGGGCTAAGAACCCTATATAGGCTGAGAATTTCCCTGTGATTATGAGTTTTGCAAAATGTGGTAGTGACTAGCTGGGCATTGGTGTTGCATTGTGCAGCAGTGATGGTTGACATGCGTTGAAGCAATTGGGTTTTTCTCCACTCAATTCCTGAAGGCCTCCTCCCTCTGCTTTCTTTACTCCCAGGCTTGGAGCCGCTCAGGATGTATTTTCTTTTCTTGCCAGAAGATGGTTGAAGGCTCAGTGATAGGGCATGTCTTCCATATGCCTGCCCTTTCTGGAATCTGCAGAGCTTTCTTGCAATTCCCTTATGCTTCAAAGCAAATAAATAAATATTTGCAGAGTTATTAAAGATTTATTGAAAGTGTCGTATATTTAAACCATCTTGCAAAAAAAAATAGATGGCTGAATATTTATTATTTACATGTTAGGCATCCTCTACATATTTATTTATTCCTCCTTAATCCAATCCATGTTTTATAAATATTGCAAGAGACCCGTCAATAATACAACAGGTTTCCATTAATCCAGAGGAATAATTAGAAAACATTTAGGATAATATTGTTCTGTACAAATATTGCATGAGCCTGTGAAGAGAGCAATTTTGAACAGCCACTGCCATCTCTGTAGCTAGGGCATATGCAAGCATCCTCATGATGTCAAGTAGGGACTGGCAAGCACCTTGGATTCCTGCTGTTTGCTATCCTACTTCCTCTGACCATACTTGCCTTGCAAAGAGATCCTTGGAATAACAAACCTACTTCTTCAGGGAGGGACTGCAGTATTTAATCATTCTCTTGTGAAGCAGGATGGTCTCCTACTTGGGATCACTCTAGATTTCCTTTCAGCGCAGCAGTGTTGCAGAGGTAGGGTAATTCTGCAATTGCTCTTGCAGGTTTCCTACAGCCCTTGCCTCATGCTGACAAGTCTACTGCTCAGTGTTAAATTTTATTCAGGCAAGTGTAACAATCTTTACCAGGAACAATCTCATGAGAATGTGATCAATTTCTGTGTTTCCAAAAGTGACAACAAGATTTTAGTTGTACTAATACAGTCAGGTCTGCTATATTACGGACCCGCGGTCTTAATCAGGTTCCGCGGAGCCCTACTTTCACGTTGAATGGCAGCTCGTTAATACGTTAATTTGCCCCGTACCCTCTCACGTGGCCCTGGCGCTGTTTCAGCACTGTGTTGCTGTGTATCAGTGTTTGTGTCGGCCCTTCCTGGTGTCTGCAGCCTCCCCACGATGGGAAAAAACCCTTTTTGGCTCGGCCAGGGACACAGTTTCATAACTGCAAGTCGGCAGCTCCGGGGAAGCGGCAGCAGGTCATGCATGTGCAGTTGTGAAAAGGGGCCTCCTTCCTCGCTAAAAAATCATGCCGCTAAGATCTGAAACCACGCTATGGGGGGCGCAAAGTGCAAGAGGGTCGACTATTTCAAGATCATGATGAACCATCACCCGTAGTTGCTTGTTCCTTTCTCTTTCCCTACCATTGCTTAGGTTTAGAAATTAGTGTTCAATTACTGTGCTTAGAATCATACTTATTTAAGTATTAAAAAAAAAAAAAAAGTTGTAGTTTGCTTTGTTTCTTCCCTAGTCTTTTTAAAAGTATATTCACTAGGCAAAATTAGCAACCTTATTTCCTAGGCTGTACTCATTAAGGCTTTGACCTTCTTAATGCTAAACTTTGACTGGAGAGTTCTGTCCTGTATCACACAGCCTTTAATGTCAGGAGTGCAGAAATACTTGAATCCAAGCCTCATGGAGTCCAGCTGCTAGTGTCTGACACATTGAAAGGAGATTTTGGGTGTGTGAAAGATGCTCATGATCTCCTTGGAGATCATACACTTAATTGAAGAGAGAACCCAATCCTTAGCACAGATCAAGCTATGAAGCAAATGAATTTTGGGGGAGCTGTTAATTGATTATGTTGGTTTGGTGTTCTAAGTGAGTAACCTGTGTTTGTCTAGATTTAAACAACACTCATGAAAAGACTGACTGCCAGGATGGCTGTAAGCTCACAAAGGTCAGGAGAGTATTGGTCTGCATGTACCTTAGTGTTGTGCAAGATCACCTCAGCTATTTTGGGAGCAGAATAACTGTGTGGGAAGATGTCCTGTCAGATTACTCAGCTGCCTGGAGAAGCAGAGCACAGTAGCTTGATCAGCAATGCTGTACTACTGTGTCTACATTTTTTCTAGGACCTAAGTTAAATCATTTTGTGTGGCACAGAAATCTTCCCTGTCCAGAGCCTAAGGCCAAACAGACATTGCCTTTAGACAATGCAGACTATAAATCTTAATGAAGCTAGTTTGAGCTCCAGCCCTTAACTTAGCATTATGTTCCTGAGCCTATAGAAGGCAAACTGCAGACTGCATTAAAACTTTCAGTGGTCTTGTGCACAGGATGTGATTTTAACTGTTGTTTGGCAGGGGGCAGTGGGTTGTTCATGTCACTGGTTGTTTTTTTTTACTTAGGTGACTAATGCAAAAGACCCAAAGATTAAAAAGACTGTAATATTTGGCTAGCATAAGCAACTAGCCTGTATTTTGCCTGAGGAAACAGTGGGATAGGGAGCATACAGACTTTGTGTAAAACCCAAATAAGAATAGATCTTAGGGATATCTTGTTCCCACAGCACTGTTAAACTCATTATTTCACCTCTCTGTTATCCCCACAGCAGTTTTTCCTACACCCTTGTTGTTTTCAGCATTTAAAAGAACACCAAATCTAAATTCCAGTCATTATTTGCTGTACATTCTCTTATGATCCCTGTTGAAGTCAGGGCTGGTCTATGGCATTATAGCTGTTCAAAGAAGGAGTTAAGGCATAGTTATTTGACCAGTATTGTGAGTGATGTCTCCAGCAGAGCTAATAGCTGAACCTCACACGTATCTCCATGTAAATATCTCTTGAATTGCCAGGCAGAACTCCACCTTCCCTTGCTTTTTTATATTGGGTTTAATAGTATGACAACAATAAATGTATGCCTCCCTCCAAAACATGACTGCCCAAATGAATAGTCAGAGAGAACCAGGTGTGCATTCTTGCTCTAGCTTTCAAAAATCTCTGTTTTACCACTTACCATTTGAGCTTCTTGTCAAATCTTTTGCCTGGTTGGCCTGGGAAGTAACATCCAGCTGACTTGTGTTTTTATGTCATTTCACCTAGTAAGGTGCAGTCCCAGTTGGCCAACACCTGCTTGTCCTTATAGTTTCCCCTGAGCATTTGTTATGGCAGTTCAGACAGCTCTGAAAAGGGAGGCATTAAAAAGATTGAAGAAGAATCCCAAAGAGTCAGAAGGTTTGTGACGATAAGCTTAAAAACATAATGAACTTTTCTCAAAGGAATGACAGGAAGTTCTGAGCTTGTACAGGAGTAGGTTAGGATTTAGCCTGGCTTAAGTGGGATGGAAGACAAACTATGCTTGCTGCAAATGAGGAGGGTTTGGAATACAGAATGGGATAGTTTGATCTGAAGCTTGTGGGGGAAATGAATTAAGCATATAAAAAAGCAGTGGGCAACCCCTAGAGAAAGACTGTAGAGAGATGGAATGAGAAAATATGTGACTTCCTCCAGAGACAAAAAGCCAAAATACAATTGCCAGTTTGGAAACAGTGAAGACTGTGTATCAGTATCATAGTCCTATGAGGCGCTTAATGCTCTAATACAGCTCACAAGAAGGCTTTTGCACTGAATGTCTTATGGATAGCAGGACAACTGTTCCATTAGGTGAGAACATGGACCAAGAGCATAGTGCCTTACAGAGCTGAAAGCCCTGGGGTCCCATTGCCATAGTGGCACAGTAAGAATAGGAACAGCAGCAGAGCAAACTGTCTTATTCCAGTGAATCATGTTGATCTATCAGCCAGGGCATGCAAATACTGTACTGACTATGGATACTTTTAGAACATCCATCTCATCCTTTAAGCCTAGTCCTGCACAAACCTCCCAATTTTTCTTGTTCCTTTCCTTTTGTCACATTGCATCAGGCTGATTTTTAGCATTCAGTGGTGTTTCTGTTTCAGCCCATCCTATGAGAGGATTGAGTTGGATATATCATGAGAGGTGGTGAATGGCAGCAGGGCAGTAGTGGAAGGATAAGAAATGAGATATTTATTTATTTATTTTTGTTTTAAGAATAGCATGTAGCTGTCCAGTGTCTTTCCATGAGCTTTGCATATGGAGAAAATAGTAATTTTGTCAGTAGGAATGTGATAATGAAAAAATAATTTCTCCCCACTTTCTGTATAAAATCTTTTTGTAAAAAAAGGGAGGACAAAATCAGTTGAGAGTCCCTATCATCTCCTTAGTATGGTGGAGGGGCAAGCAATAAAGTAGGAGAAATTCTGCATAGAAAATACATCCCACTGTGAAGGAGACTGTGGGCAGAGATGCATTGGCATTAGAAGCTGGAGAGAACACACATTGGCATAGTCCATGTGTTGGCTTTTTTGGCAAACAGCTGAGCCTGGATTAATAAAATGTTCAGATAAAAATCAGGGTTTTATTAAAGTGTGCTCACACAGCAGCAGCGCCTGGCCGGGCTCTTGGAACGTGAGCTGGAAGCCTGCCAGCTGTGTGCAGGAGTGCTGCTTATCATACCTGATAAGAAGGTCCTGCTGTGAGTGAGTGTGGAAGGGAGCACCAGAGGAGGAGGGGAAGCTGGCAGCAGTCCGTCTGCTTCTTGTCCTAAACCTTGTTCTGAGCCCACTGGTCCATAAGGGTTTGCCCCCTATATAAACCCAGTGCAAGCTGAAGAAAAAGCACACAGAGGCTTTCAGAAGAGCAAACAAGGCCAATTCCTCGTGTGACAGCTCCCCTCTCATTCGTCTGCCCCCGCCCTTCACCATTCCACAGCCAGCTCCCTGTTGTATTTGAAACCAGACTTTTTCTTTACTTTGTCTCTTCTGTGTCAGTTCACTCTGTGCCAGATCTCAAAGCTAATTAAAAGGGGCATTACATTTTTTCTTCAGTAGCGAGCTGTTGGCAGAGTTTCTGAGCCGCCAGAAGTGGGGACTGTGAACAGCAAGTTGGTACCAACTAGGGAGTGGGAAGCCAAAAACTACCCTAGGTCCTCTGAGCAGAGAAATTAATAAAACTCACTCTAAGTCCTTCACCAGATAACACACAGGTCTGCCAGCTCAGTGTGTCTCGCAATCTTCCTTGCATACTTTGCTTACACTTTGCATTGCTCTGAACTCTCTCAGCCTATTTCTATTGCTTTGTATTCATATTCAGAGAATTTGCCCATGATCTTTGTCTTCTCCATCGTGTTGCACTCTCTCATGAACTGCATGTGAAAACGGGTCAAAATTTGCTTTCTCAGAATATTCGACTCCTCCAAATTCCTAGCAACAATGGATACAGCCAGTGCTGGAGAATAGCTGGATAAACATATTCTCAGCTTATTGTATTAACAACTTACTTCCATGAATTGCACTTGTCCAGTCCTGGAACAGAAGCTATAACCTGTGACTTGCCAGGTCAGTCACTAAGCTGTGGCACTTGATTTTTCAGGCAAAGGAGGAGGAAGCTATTGTTGGGTTAATTCATGTGTTCAAGACAATTGAAGATGACAGACATGATATTGGTATGAGCATGTTACTCTGCAATAATCTTTCTGTCCAGCTTCCAGCATTGATTCTAAATGTGGTGTAGAGAAAAACAGTAGTCTTCAAACATCTTACTTAGATCATCCTTCTTAGTACAGGTTTTTTTCCATTTTTAAAAACGCAGTTCTGACCACGTTTTATTTGACTTTAAACTTAAGGCCTGTTGTGTCCCTGATTTCAAAAAGCCTTAAACTAATATGCTTAGACTGAGTATTAATTAAAAGAGCTACCAGCCTTGTTGAATGCCTCCTGCATGGCATAATGTCTACCTGGTACTACTTAACAATTCCCAAGTGTGTCTCCATCCTAGTACCACATCTTGTGAGTCACCTGCACTGGATTATCTGTGAAGCTGTTTCTTTTGCTTCATTAATTCAAGTACCCCAGCTAAGGGGTAAGGCATGGGGAAGACACTATGGAAAGCAGCACAAGCTCAGCTTCATGACAGAAACTGCTTGTGTAACTTCAGTGAGGGCTGCATCCTCTGGGATAAATGATGCTTGCATTATTCCCCTTCCTCTTATTCTGTACCATTGTGAAATTCCAGGTGAATTGCTCGCTTTTCTTCCTTCATTCGCTAGGCTTTATGTTGTGTGTGTGCAAGCAGGGGTAGAGCTTTGGGACACATGCTTGGGATTACTGTGTATCCCCACCACTGTTCAAAGCTAGGCAGCTTTCCAGCACCTCATCTGCCTTCCTGCTGCATCTCTACATCTAGCCCCTTACCTCCCACTCTCTCCCCTCCACTGCCCGCTCCCTAAATGCTTTTGTGCTGACGGGCCCATCTTTCCTCATCCTCAGACAGGAGATGTGATTAGAGAGAATCTAATTTGTTTGGAGTGCTCTGGCGACGGAAGGAAATTATTCTGCAGCAATATTTGCAAATGCATTCATCATGGAGTCCCTGGCAATCCGTCACTGTGAGCTGATGACTTTGTGATCTTCATGAAGGTCTGATTAAAAGTGCTTTCTAATGATCAGTCCAACTTCCTATCCTGCTCTTCCTGTTGTGCTCTTTGGCAAAAAGGAGTGACGATGGAGCCCAGTCGTGCTGTCTAGGCGTTGTGTCCCCTGAGTCCAGGCCAGGCATATGGACCTGGTCAGATGACACTGAACTGCTACCACAGCCTTTGGTGCTTCAGTTCTCCAGTTTCTTCCATGACCAGCGGCTTCATAAAGAATTGGGGGTTTTTTGTGTTTGTTAATTTTGAGTTTTCCACCTTCCCCAGAGTGAGAAAAGTGAGTTTTGTATAAGCCCTGGAGCTCTCTCTGCACCAGAAGTTCAATATTAGATATCTTTCTAATTTGACTGTCTTGTGAAATTATGTGTATAGATCCTTCCCTATACTTGAGTTTGGTCCTAATCAAGAAATGCTGGGGAGAGTGGGGAACATGACCCAGTGAAAATGAACAACCATTTACATGGGGCTTGAATAGTGAAGGAGGCCTCCCTGGCAGCACCATCCTGAATGTTGTGCATCCTCATGGCTTTTCTGTCACCCTGTAATCCCTTGCAACAGCTCCCTCCTTAGCCAACTGCATTTTGGATGGGAGTTACAGAGCAGGAGAACCTGGGATGTGTTAAAGAGGCCCAAGACCAGCCACAAGAGAGCAAAGAAAAAGGAGGAAAGAGACAAATTGTGTTTTGGCCCTGTGAGATTTGCTAGATTCATCTGATATCTGCAAGGGTTGAGGGGTCAGCACGTCTATGCAGACCCTACTTTCACATCTAACATTGCGAGTGCATACATCTTGTTTTATATTGTCTGTGGTGTTTGTTTGATTTTAACTGAAATAAGCTTATTTATGAGGCAAAGATGTGGAAATGGCATCCCAGACAAAGGAGGTAAGAAAAGCAGGCCAGGGTAGAGCTAATGCTAATGTTAGCTATGCTTCCAGTGACCTGAGTAGTGTATGCACATGTATAAGCCTGGAATTGTACTCATAGCTATGTCTATGCCCTGACAAAATTTGGTATCTAGTTCTCTCAGACTTGTGTTTTTGATCTGGTGAGTGCATTACAGATGCTCTACTGTAGTCTCATGCAATAACTTTTCTAACAAGACCATGCTTTGTTGGGAATATATTCTGTTCGTAGGTGTTGCAGAGGGTCCCATGCAGCAGGAGGGTCATTCTGGTGCTTCTGTTGGCTTCAGTCCAAATTATTGTGTTGGAACCCTTGTCCTTCTCCTTATCTGCTAGCCTGCACCTCAGCAGTAGATGATCTGGGTTCATTAGATACATTGCAAACACTCTTGAAATGGTATGCTCTTCCCCAGATTTTCAAAGCACAGCTTTCCACCATTTTGTGATCTGCTTCCCTTTTCCCCTTGTGGGTGCCCTTGGGCTTGGGAGTCTGAGAGACATTTGCTTTCTCCACTCTCTTCTGCCATGACTTGGCACTGTGATTATCTTCATCTATCTGGCTCATGATTGTGACTCAGACTCCCCTATTGTACTAGTACGTACTAGTGCAGCAGTGTACTAATAGGCTTTGCTGCCAGACTAATTCAGTGTCACCCATGGCATTCCCTTCTCACTGTTGCATCTTGTGCAACCCCTGTAAAGTTATCTTTGAAAACTGATATCTCTCCCTCCCTGTTGTACCCTGCTAAACCAGTTCAGTTTGGTTTAGTCTAACCTCTAAAAATAAGTCTCTACTAAAATATTACATTACCATGTACATACTTCTTTGTTTTGTCAAGGACATAGGAGGAAAATTGTAGCTCAGCATAGGAAGAAGCATGGTTGCCATTCTGCTCAGATAGCTTTTGCCCATCTGCCTCGGGGTGTGAAGGTCCACTCAGAGATCACACTTTTATGCTTGTGGCAAAGACTTTTGCCCCATCTGGGTCAGTATAATGGAACTATGGTGCCTCCTTTTGGTCAGATTACTACACGTATATCTGTGGTCTGACTAACTTGGAGTCCCCAGTACTGGGGAGCAGTTGAGTATAAATATAAATAAAAGCATTTTGCTTTGTTATTATCTGGGGTAATAGATAGTGTTAGTGTCAGTGTTAGGTAAACATCATTGGAAGTGCTAGGATCTGTGTATTCTTTAACAGCAAGGTGCTTCTGTGTGTTCAGGCACATAACTGTTATAAATTATGGATTATTAGTGACCCGCCCGATTGGCTTAAAGAACATGGATTCTGTCTGAGAGCAGCAGGTACCCCTAATGGGAGAGTGTTTTCCTTTATAGCTCTGGTACAGTTTCCATTCACATTTCACCTTGAAAACATCAGGGTTGTTTCCTGAAATGCTATATTTCTTGACCTCTCTTGAAGTGAGGGTGTGCTTGTCTTGCACAGGTTTGGGAGATGCCTCTGAAGCATGAGGGAGGGAGGCAGGAGGAGGATCAGGTCAGGAGAATCCTTCATGTGGCTTGCTCCATCCCTGGTGCATAGAGAAGTGGTCACAGGCTGTGTCATTGCAGCAGAGATGAGTTTAAAAGTTGTCTAAAATGTTTCAGCTCTGCCTGGTAGCACTTACACATTTAAAAGCACATATTGTGCTTGTTGAGAGCAGCTATTTTTCCAAAATATCACTACAAGTCTTTGTATAACCCATTGTCTATTCAAGATGCTCTTGAACTTCTTGGGGAAGAGGGGGTGAGTTTGTTTGTTCTGGGTTTTTTTTATACCTGGGGTATTCTCCAAACAACTGATTTCTCAGTTCTTCAGGAAGGTGCTAGAAGTGACTCTGTGCTCCCTCACCTTCCTCAGGGTACTAAATATTTCATGGTGACATCAGCAGGACATACGTTCTTCTCTTGCTTTGAAGAAAGAGCATAAATACAGAGTATGCTTATCTTGTACCTGGTGTCCTCTGACTTCTTTCTTGTTTTCCCCCACTTGCACAGAACTGTGCTTTCTTCAGGGGAGAGGGTCTGAGCTCTGAATTAGTTTTCATGCACAACTTTCTCTAGCACTTAAGAAAACTGTCTCTCATTTCAGCTACATTCTGTATTGCAGGTTGGAAGATCATGCTGACAGATGGGAAAGAAATAAGATGTAGAAAGAAGTTGATGTTAAACCAGAGAGAGGACTAGGCACTGCACCAAGCCAAGTGGCAAGAAGTGCTCTAACCTCTCCTTTTGCTAATCTGGTTGTCTTTATAAATAGCCATGAGGTTGAAGATGCAAATGCCTCTACATGGGTGGATCTGCAATAGATCCAGTAGCAGCAGCATCCTCACAATAACATGTATTTGCTTCTCCCTATTGCAAATTGGAGTTTAGCATCATAGGTGCCACTTTTAATGTTGGAAGCTCTGCTTGTTTTAGAACATAAAAATGAAATTTCAATCTAAGTAGCCATGAGGAAAGCTGCCAACTTGTTTGGACCATTAAGCAACATTGAAATTCCCAGGGATACCCCAGTGGGCATTTTCTAATGTCTTACATGTTACATGTGCAGTCTTTTAGCTAAGTTGTTATGCAAGGCATATCCTTGGTCAAGTTCTTCTAACAGAGTATTAGCACTTCTAACAGAGTATTTGCTATGTGCTGCCTTCACTGGGTTTCCAGGGAAAGGGAATGAAGGACTGACTAATCAGTTTTTCTCAGTGGAAATGGATAGATTCCTGTTGGGTGTTGGATGTGCAATCATGGCATGGGTTTTGGAAATGTCCATCAAGAGACAGCACATCATGAACCCAGATAGTTGTTGACCAGGGCTGTTCTCATTGAGGTGTGAAACCCTAAGCAACAAAGTGAGCAATGTATAGAAGCAGAGAGAAGCATATATATGTATACATATAAAGTCAAAATTAAATAGTCTAGCAATAATTCAGCAAACCTGTTTTACACCCACGCAATCCCTTGCTGGCAAATATTTCCAGCCACATTATTATCGTTGTGTGGATTTAATATAAAGAAGGATTGTGCAGAACAGTAAACTTCCCTAGGAGATTTGGAAGTTACACATTTCCCTAAGTCCTGAAGAGAAAACATGGGCAGAGATACTAATAGTATTGCCACAGGCCTAGCACTGCAGTAAAATATATTAAGTTGGATCTTTGCTCTTGATCAAACAGGACTTTTACCTCTCATATGGAAAATGACATTAGGGCACTGGATTGCAGCACAATATTTGGTAGCTGGGTTGTCAGGTTTGAGGCAGCAAGGATATGTTTGCACTCAGTCAACAGGGTCTCTCACTGTGCCCTAAGCATTTAATTTATCTATGGAAATGTGGTTTTCCAGAGAGCTGCAAGGACTATCAAAGCCACATGTGTTTGATTACAAACTCTAGAAGAAAAAAGTTTTGTTCTCAACCACCAACAAAGGATTGCTGCCCAACTTGTACTCACTTATTGACACTGCAGTCATTTTTGCAGTCTCCCTTATGTTTGGATGTACACTGTGGCAAAAGTGAAGTGTACTCAGTGGCAGTGGGTCCCACCCCTGCAGCTGGAGGGAAATTGCAGCTTCTTTTTAGTTCCTTTACATAAACTGAAGAGGGTTTACCCAGGACCCTTCCTGCAGCCCATGTCCACCCAATTAACTGCCAAGGCAGAGAAATTAATTCATATAGGTTGAACTTCTTATGTACAGAAATTACATAAAGGGAAAATAAAGCATAGATATATTGGAAATGACCTTTCCTGGGAAAGAGAACATCAGTTCTGCTGGGGAAAAAATGGGTTTTCCAAGGGGAAATTTGAAACAAACAATCGGAAAACCAGCGTTTTGACTGAAATCATTCAATTCTTCTTTCTCAGGTTAAAAAATACAAAAGGGAGAAACAAACTGATAGCTCGAGTGGAAATGTCACTTTGTCGCATATACTTTTTTTTCATTAAAAAAAAAGGAATACGACACTTTAAAGCAAAACAGAAGAAAAAATTGTCACTTTGAATCTTTTCCAGACTACAGTAGGAAAGCTGACAGCTTTTTGATAGAAAAGACTATCTCAAATTTTTCAGCTGAAATTCTGTGAAAGAAAATGTTGATTTTTTTTCCCCAAAGAGTTTCTGGAAAAAAAGAGGCACTGCAGCTTGGGAATTGAGTGTTGTAGAGGGACTGCTCTGAAGTGCTTTAATATGGTATTCTGCTGTAGATGAGCTGTTCTGCTCTCGTAAGAAAAAAAACCAGAAAAAGATGGTGTGCACCATTATACTCTCACTAAAACACTCTAGATCCCTACATAGATAGGAATGGGCTGAAAGAAAAGTGAAGAAAGCTAAATGTGCTTTTCCCATGCTAAGGAAACCTCAGGGGTTGAATTCAACAATGTATCTTTAACTCCTGCTGAAACATTGTCCGTGTTTTCCCTTAGAAAGTGATGTTTCCTTATACTACTATAGATGTTCGTGAAGAAGGCTTGGTGAAATGCTTAGTTTCAGGTAGGCTGGAGTATTTTGGTTTCACTTGCATTTTGCACAACTACAGACAATGCTGACTAGAAAGAGACCATTAAGGGCCAGAAGGTTTGGCCTGTTCTTCAAATGCAACTGCTGCTCATGTCAGATCAGGTCACTAGAGCTTTATGTAGCTGAGTCTTGGCAAGGTTGCAGGTCCTGCAGCTTCTTTGGATACCTGCTACAGCCTCCCTGGTACTGACATTTTTCCATATGTGCAGTCTGAATTTCTGCATTTCAAACAAAAATCCAAGTGATAACAGCAGAAGCTCTTTGTCCTTATCAACGTAAAGGACTTCAGCTTCTTTGAAGAAAAAGATTCTCGCACTTCCTAAATAAAATGGGTTTTTACCCAATGTTTTTATTTCATAGGAAAGCCTCTCATCTGAGCATGTTTCTTTCCTGGGGAGGAAAAAAAAATAATTTGCAAAAATTTTCCTAAAGAGAAAGAAAGGTTTTGACAAATCCTGACAGTATGATGATTTTAGGCATAAACATAATGGTACGTACTGATCAGAAGCTGAAGGCAGACACATTTATACCGGAGATGTGGCAGTAGTTTAAAAGGGCAGTACCAGCTGGTCTAACTGGGTTTATGGTAAAGTCTTTTAGTCAAAACTGGATACTGTTCTGAGAGATGATGTAATGCAAATAACTTTCTCCACAAAGTGCTGAAACTGCTGAATGGGTTGTTTTCCATGCCATGTTATCCTGGAAGTTGTATTAGCCCAAATGACCCCTTCTGGCTTTAGATGTGTTTCCTGTAGCAATATCAAAAGGCATTAAGTGGTGATTGGGACACTATAAGCACATACAGCAGTTCCTGCCCCCAGGGGTCAGCAATTTGGAATTGAATAACAGCTAATTTCAGACCTGCTCCTTTCTATCAAGACCTGTGAAATAAAAAGAGCCCCAGACCAGAATGGAGTTAAGGGGTAAGAATTAATGGAGGGAAAGAGGAAAAGGGGTATTTGGAAGAGTAATAAAGAGAGGAAGGCACAGTGCTCCACATGTCCAAGGGAATGACGGAAGGATACAGGAGGGGACCAAAGTGGAAGGTGAGGGGAGTGGATGGTGGTCCCTCAGAGTCCAGATGAGGAGTGTTGTTTATCCAAGCAAATACCAAAGGCATAGCAGTGTTGTCCCTCCAACTTCTTTAGTTTATTTGTGTGGCTTGGGATTTATTTTTTTTTTTTGCTTATCTCACTCCTTTCTTTTTCCTTCTTTTTTCTTTCAGCTTTTACTTTTTGCCAGCAAGCTCCAAAAGCCCAAGGTGGTTTAATGCCAGCTTAAGTGCCTTTGATTTTTTGTCTGAAGGCAGGTTAGTGAGGGCCAGGGTTGTTTCCTTTGTTGTGGCTGTTTACTTTCAATGAACAAGTTCAACAGCCTGTGGATATTTGTTTTTTAGTTCTGCATAGGTAATGTGTATCTCCATCCTTGCAAGGTAAGAGAGAAGCAGAAAGAGACCCTGGGAAAATGGACAAAGGGCAAATAAGAAAGGAGGAGGGGTCAGCAGGAAGGACTGGAGGATCGGTGTGAGAAGGGTTGCCGGTGATGTGTTGACTCATTTCTGTAGCACTTAGTAATATCCACAGTTACCATGCAGATGTCTTAGATGGGATATAGGAGCCAGACAGACTCAGACCAGGGAGGAGATAGAATGAAACACCAGCCTGGGACTTAGGAGCTAGAGTTTGAGCTTCCTGCTCTTCCATGAATCTTTCTCTTTTATTGTAAAAGAATTCCTTAATATTGCTGTGCTTTAATCCCTACTCTGACAATGAAAATGCTAGATTAGAAGGGCATTTCAGAAGGCTATGAAGTCGTATGGTACAGATGAGCTCTCTGGATCCTCTTATCGTTAGATGTCAACTTTGCTGTCTTTGGAGTGAGATGGCCACTTGATGAAACCTGAGATCCTAATGACCTCATTGGCCTGTATGTGGGCACAGTTTTTTCCTGAGAACCCACTAGTTTTTCAGCAACTTCCATTACAAAGCTTTTTCTTCTTCCTCCAGAGTATTTTCTGGAGCTTCTTCCAAATCCCGCCTTGCTCCAAACACCAACCCACTGGAGAGTAATCAAACACAAGGTCTCCCACTTGGACCGTCTTTAACTTAGAACCCATTTCTGAAGTCAACTTCCAGTGGCTTCCTCTTCTATCTCATAGAAAAGCAAGTATCAAAGCAGGTTAACTGTTAAGGATTTTGGTATTTGCCATCAGGAAATAGGCCAAAAGGTTCAGAGTTACTTTATTTGCAATGAGAGGATTCCATGTTACTAAAATTAGTCCAAAACATTTGTTAGCTGGCATAAAAATCAAGTTGCTAATGTTATTTTTTGGGGGGAACCAAGGACATAGTAAGTTGAACAGTCCTCCATTTCTCCTGCCTGTTCATTTGTTGTATCTGTCCTCAAAGCCTGTATTGTATTTATTCAGTCTTAGGGATTGCAAGTATTCATGGTGAAGTTGAACAAGCCATGCTGTTACAGTATGTGGTAAGCACTTAGACTTCTATTTCAGGCGTATTCAGCCTCCTCTGTTGCAGCTTGTCTTAGGTTTGTAAGTACACCCAGTGTGCGTCCAGCCTGTAAGCATCACCTAAATTAGAGATGCAGGCTGACATATTTCCCTAGGTCATATTGTTTTGCTTTGTCTGAGGTGAAGGATTTAGCCTTCCTTTTACTGCTCACCCACAAATAGAAGCTGTTATATGCAAGCCAGGATATTATTGTCTTTAAGACAGTGAAATACGTGTGGGTGTATGGGAAGACTTGTGCAGGTAAGGCAGTAAGCCTGTAGGTTGGATGAGCTGCTTAGTATGGGTAAGTTTTCCTGGTTGGCATGACTCCATCAGAGACTGACGTATCACCAGGAAGTTCAATGGTAGAATTTTAATGATAACTTCAAGGGCGCTACACACAGCTAACCTACTATCTTCTTTGCTCTGTATCTACCATAGGATGGCTGAAGCTGGATATTTTTGATAAAACACTCACTGTTTCAGTACTGTTCATTTTTGCTAACACTTGAGCTCCTGAGCTTTGAGACTTTAGAGTCTTGGTAACAAAATGACAAGCCCTTTCACTGCCATACTGGCAACCTGAAAGCTTTGTCTTTGGTGGCGGAATACGATTATTTTTTAAGTAGGGATTTAGAAAGAGTACACTAACTACTTGTAAAATGACCTTTCTCACACTATAAAGATGTACGGCATTGCATCTTGAGCTCCTTCCTGGGTCACAGGTGAGCCAACTAACTTTAAAAATTAGGAGAAAGGCCATCTTGAGGTCTTTGTTGGCATATACTTGCCAAACTCAACCAGAGTTCACAGTTAAAACATTTGCCTTGACTGACAACACCCAGTCACATTAAAAGCAAAAGGTACTGAGTAGGTAATATGGGACCAGCAGCCCCTCTCTGATCCTTAGGTAATGATGTGTGTGTTATGTTTCCTCTCCAGCATCTTATTTTGCTTCTTGCAGAGCAGAAAAAAAAACCCACTTACCAATTTTCTTATTGCAGACAAGGCTTAAGGGACAAAGTGTTGTTTGGGAAAGGCTGTTCTCCGTAGAAGCCATATCGATTCTTGGGGCAGAGGGAAGGGAAAGAGACAAAGCTTTTCCCCCGAGACTAAAATGACAATTGCCATTGAGAAATTCAGCAAATCTTGTCAGAAGTCTGAATGCAGGGGTCCGATTCATCCCTCTTTTGTTTCCACTGAGCCCTGGCATGGTATACGCTTTTAGCTTAGTCTGGCATATGAGAAAAGCCCCTTCCTGGGCTGGGACAATGGGACCCAGCACATTTGGTACAGAGAGTACCTCATGCTGTCAGGAGCGGGAGATCTGCAGAGAAATTGGAGGATGCAGAAAAATCGGGGAAAGAGAAGGACTGCTACTATAGTTCCCTCCAGAATGGGTGTATTATTTGGGGAAGGCCCCAAGATAGTGCTTTCGTTTCCCACTTCGCAAGTTCTGCCTTCTGCATTCAGCTGCAAGATCTATTCCCTTGTCAGGTAAAGCCAAGCAGCCATTGATTGGCAGCCAGATGGAGCAATGAAGGTGGATCAATGTGAATTGGATTTTTTTAACTTTAAATAAAATTTGTATTGGCATGAAGTTAATTAATAGAGAGCTGTCAGAGGGCTCCTTGGCACATCAGTGTGTTAGGAGGCAATGATACCCTTCGGGGAGGTGGTGGGAGGAGGCTGGAGGGAAAGGGATTCAGCTAGCAGCAAACTAAATTAAAAAACCAGGCCAGTCTTGGTCCTGTTTCAATATTTTTTCATTCTTTCTTCCTTTCTTTGAGACTGCTTTGTCTTTACTGATGCACCTTCCCATTTTTTTTTCCTTTTGTTGTTCTTGTTGCTTGACATCTGAAATCTTCTCTTCCTAAGGGAGGTAGTGTTGTACCGACTTATGTCGGCACAGGTGTTTCTGGTTTCGGTACTTATTCCACTTGCGCTCTCTTCCATTGGGAGCAGTGATGAGAATTCAGTCTCACAGGCTTCTCTGTAGCCAGCTGGTGATAGACTTCAGTGCATACAGGGACATGGGAGTCTATCACCAGCATCTCCAGACAGAGCTATACATACAAGGGTTTCAAGATATGTGTATATGCAGACATTTCTCCTGACCCTATGAAGGATGGTGTGTTAGTGGGCCTGGTCCCACTTAATTTTATTTAAACTTGCCCTCAGGATAGTAAAATTGGACCGTTTCTGTGAGGAAGGTAGTGACTGGGAGACCTGAGGTTACAGGCCAGTTTTGTTCCCGCAGGGCTGGTTCATTGCATCAATGATCAATGTCTCTTCAATGCTGCCTCTGACTCTGGGTAGAGACATGATGGAAAGACAGAGAACTGAAACCAGATGCAGTTTCCATGGCAACACCCCAAAAAGAGGGAGAGTGACTGGGGGTGGGGAGAATTAAAAAAAAAAAAAGAAGAAGAAGAGGAGCCTTACAGAGATTTAAGTTTTACACATCAGTGAATGAGATTTGATGCCGCCTTGCCCAGTGACAGAGAATGTTGCTTTATCCAGTCTATACCTTCTGAATGAGGAGTAGTGGGCAGGAGACTCTCTCAGAGCCTGTTCCAGCCTAAGCATCTCCCTTTAGCCAGCAGACAGGACCAGGGCACCAGTGCCCTTTGGCATACTCCTACTGCAGGGCCTGCACATCCCAGACAGAATGAGCAGGGTGAGATCTCCCAGTCACTCCAGTCCCTGTCTCTCCTTATGAAGAGTGAGCTAGGAAATGATGTGGAAGAAGCAGCTGGGGAACATCTTGGAGCTGCTTCAGGCCTGGTTGCTTGCTGAGTGAGCAGATCAGTTCTTAGGACACAGCTCTGGTGGGCTGTGCAGGGGCTGAGTGTAGCTGTACTCCCAGCCTTTCCCAGCAGGAGGCACAGGGAAAAATGGTATAATGGAGCTGGCTTAGTGAAAGGCTTTCATCTTCTCAAAAATTCTCCTTTCTGTGATTTCCATGCATGCTCACTTATCCCATTATCTGTGTCAGGAGGAAAACAGAATCATCAGCAGTCGTGATTTGTATCTCTGAAGATTTTCTTCTCTGTGCTTAAGCAAAATCCCCTCTTAACCACTTCTTGTCCTTGCCTTCATAGGTTAAAGCATTTCAGTTCACGGTTTTTCTTATATTCTTTGCTCACTTTAGAGTTCAATCCTGTTGCTGCTTCTTACGGCTGCTTTTCTTAGGCTCCCCGATATGACCTAACATAGAGTCCGATAATACAGTATACTCAGACCTGGATCAATAAAGCTTTTAGACGCCTAACTCCTTGCTTTGGTGCTTTACTCCTTCATGTCTTCCCTGTGGAGCTGTAAAATTCCCATTTTACAGAGTGGCACACTCAAGAAGAAGTTTGCTGATGCTAGCAGAGGAAGCTGTGAAAGAGCTGCAGATTTTGTTCAGCAGCTACTACGTCTGTTTTGAGGACGTTAGGCTGTCTCTCCATGTGCCACAAGTTACCAATCACTACTGCATAGAGATCTTGTAGGACTTTCCTGTTACCCCATTGCTGTCACTATGATCCCTACCACTGGAACTCACTCTTTCCTGAAGAGGACTGTCTGAGGAAAGTGCCACATTACACCCCATGATTACTTTAAAAAAAGAATCTAGACCACATTTCCCCACATTTTTGTGGCCTTCAAAACTAAGTCAGGCTCTACAGCTTAGCCATGGTCTATAATGGCTGTTGTTGATGATGCCAGTTGTCTGCTCTGATTCTGGGAATTCAGGACATCTGTCTGCTCTGTCTTTGTCATCCTCTGGTAGGGTTGAGTCATAATATTAACTGTACAATTGAGTATGTGGTGGGTGGCCTAAACCCATAAAGATAGGACAGAAATATTGAGCTCTTTAATTCATGGTGTTAGAGTGAGGTGATTGCTTTGAAATGCGCACATTAAGAATAGGCAGGTATAAATAAAGTGTACAAAGTGATTACTGAATATGAATGTACATATTTGTAAAGGTCAGATCAAAATCCAAGGTTCCCATAAAGTCTCTAAGCCTACTCCTGTTGGAAGTAAGCTTTGGTTATAAAATTGCTGCAACTCAAGGACAGCAGCAAAGCACCAGATTAGTATGTATTGCCAATAAAGAGTACCTTGGTAATAATTTTTTCCTTCCCTTCTTTTATTTTGCTGAAGCCCATACCTCATATTTAGAAGAGACAAGACCCTTATTCTCACTTGTGAGTGTTCCTGGTGTTACCTATAGGAGACGTGGTCTCACTCAGAGTAGTGCTGTCTACATCGGAAAGGGCTGCCCCTCTGGCTGGAGGTATAGTTTGCTAGATGGTGCTACCATGCAATTATGCATTTCTTTTCTAATGAGATCATTAAGAGTGCAGTGCTTGTCGCTGATTAGAAGTTCCTAGAATAGAACTTGCTATTTTCTTCTAATTACATTATATAACAGTGTAATTCACAAGGATAGTAGTTAAGACAAAGTATATGGATTTAGGAGATTGGTTTCTGGTTCTGTTGTGGTTTGGTTTTTTGTTTTTTTTTTAAAGACACTACCACAACCTTTTTGTCTGACATTTGGGTAAGTCGCTTAATATTCTCTGCAGCTGAGATCCTCAAAAAGTAAATAGACACGTAGATCATTAAGTATCTAATTATCTTAGAGGATATAGACTTCTATTCCCTAGATGCCAAATGGGGGGATAGCTTTAGAGACGCATGTAAAGCCCTTTTGGATACCACAGTAAATATTAGAAAAGCCAGTAAATAGTAGTGTGTATTTTATAAATCTATTTTCCTGGAACTCAGTCAGTTGCCATTATATTAGCATCCATGGAAATTGTTTGATATAGTTCAGAAAGAGCCAGTTCTAAGTTACAATCAAATCATTAGCATGTTGTGTGTAGGGGATGCAAAGACTGCTTAAAATGAGGTAAAGCTGGGACCAAGTTTGCACGATTTTGTTGTTGTAGCTGGAAATTGTTTCCTATGAAAGAAACAATTTGAAGAACTTGGTTCATCATCATAGTTGTCTAATGAAGTAGATAGGATATGGGAGAAGTAGACAGGGAAAGACCCAAAATATGGAGCAAGCAGAATAAAAAAAATAAAAAAAAATAAAAGAGAAACCATATGAGCTAGGAAAGACTGGTTCTATATACTTATATATATATATACATGTATGTGTATCAGGCATGTATATACATATTTTCATATAAGGGTTTATATATATATACATAAATCAGTGTCTTATTTTTCTTTGTTCACATTTTTACATGTATATTAAAAGAATGCTGGAAATTCTTTTGATACCAGCAGAGGTATTTTATACAATGGAAAATGTGCCCAGTTGGTATGATAACATCAAGGTCGTTTGTTAATTATGTGGCTTTATCAAAAATCTTGTTGAAAGTACTGACTTTCAATGACATCCAGTTTAACCTGTACCCTCCTTAAGAGGTAATCATAGCAGACAGTCTAAGGCCTTTGGACAAAACTGTATTGCTTATTTAGGATGTAATACTTTTTCAATCAGAGCTGCTGTAACCTTGAACTTAAAGAAAGCTGGTGGAATTTACCTTCACCTGCTTGAAGAAGTAAACAATAAGATTAGATCCAATAGTAATAGTAGAAACAATGCAATAGTGATTTGGAGCACAGGGCTACAAAGGACCTCTTTGGGTCATCAAATCCAGTCCTTTGGTATTACTGGCAGTCATGTAATAATCCTTTTCATAAGCTTTGAGACCATGGAGGAATGTCGACACACACTTATAATAATCAACACTCTCTGCTCTGAAGGGTTTAACACCTAAACTCCCCTGTTGTAAACAGATGGATGACACCAAGAGAGGCCCAGGAGATAGAGAGGACAGAGGTGATGATAGGTAGGTCTGCTTAGCTCTGGAAATTGTGAGATGGAGGAAGTTACATGTATTACTAACAGCAATATTCATAACCTACAGGTTATGTCTCATATGGCAGGTTTCTGAATACAGGTTTTAGCAAATGAACTAGAAGGACAATATGGCAGCAATGTGATCCAGAGACCTCTATAGATAGACAGGACTGATGAAAAATATCTTGGCTCGGCAATGTGTCATACATTATTTTTCCAGGGCAAAACTATGAGACTAAAGTTCTATCTTACATGTTAATTTCCACACTCTTTGTGGTGTAGAACGTTAGGACATTACAGCAATGAATTATAATGGAACATTTCTAAGATGTTTTCTTAGAACTATCTGCTCACTGTGGCTTCATAGCTATCTCAGATGCCAGCTAACAATATCAGTCCTGCTTTCACTGTAGTTTTGCTTCAGTGGGAGTGGATCAGACCCATAATGTGTGTTCACCATTTCCAGACTAGATCGTGTCCCAGGATGGCTGTCTGCAGTGCTTCCAAAAAAGTCTACAGATCCTTGCTGGATAAATCTCATGAAAGAATTTAGTCCAGAGTGCCCTGATTTCTCTTTCTTGAAACCCTGTCCCTCATGACTCTATTGGTATGCTGTACTTTCTGTTTCCAAGATAGCCATTCTTTACTGATGAGTTTTGCTCTTCTTGACTGGCCTGACCTATTCTCCCTTTCCTTCAAAGGCTGATAAATAATTAAATAAATTCCAGGCAACACTTTCCCCAACTATTGTTCTTAAGCACCAAATCACTCCTACATTAAGTGAAACTTCCTCTTCCTTCTCTTTTACCTCCAACAAGGTATTTGCCTTAATTTGCTTTCATAGGCCTTTTTTTCTCTGCCTTTTCTTTTACTTCAGGCATTCTCAGAGGGCACCTAAAGTTCTTTGGCTATGCAGTTTTGAAATGTGCAATTTGGCAGCAGCAGGAGCCTAGGATTGAATTAAATTAACTCGAGGCACTCTGAATTTTTTTATTAAATTACTTCTTTCAGAGTTACTACAGAACATTCCACTTATTAATTTTTTTTTTTATTATTAAATGAAAGGAAGAAAGGGGGAAAAAAAAGACATAAAACTCATGAAAAGTCTGGATTCAGGACTTGTTTAGTTTTTAGGGGTTTAGTCTTGCAGACTTCTCCGTGGTTTTATAACAGGTTTCTTCATTTAGAGAGGATATGGAGCCTCACACGTCTCCTTCCCTTTTGGCATGTGTTTAATAGCACACTAGTTTAATGTTCATAAGAGCAGCCAAAGCATCACATTCACCTTTAAGGATGCCACGTGCTTGATTGTCGTGGAAGTTAGCAGTTAAGCAGACACTTGTATTGTCCAAAAATGCAGAAGACCTATGAGACAAGGCAGCGTATAGCAAGAGTCTTGCCTTTAGTGCTAGTGATCAAAATACAAAGAATTTGTAAAAATGACTGAAGAGGTAGAGCATGGGTGTCGGAGAAGAGCATTTTGATTGTGATGACGATGGCAGACAGTCTGCTATGGGAAGTCCATGTCAATTGCCAGCATATGAGCGGTGGTGAATGGACAGAAATCTGGGATTTTG
Organism: Pitta sordida; assembly: GCA_013390025.1. Taxonomy (NCBI): domain Eukaryota; kingdom Metazoa; phylum Chordata; class Aves; order Passeriformes; family Pittidae; genus Pitta; species Pitta sordida. Next base: position 97,737 of record WEKX01017671.1, read on the forward strand.
TGGTTATATCTTCGATTGTCTGTTTCCCACTGCTCTGGATGGTTTAAGGAGGTGTGTTCTTTAAAGTGATTTTGTAGCTCATCACTACTCAGTATGGTTTTGATCTTGGCTTCCTCTTGACCTTCATTATTCCAGAAGGGAATATGGACGTGGAGCAGTCCTTCCTTCTCCTTACTACCTTGTCAGAAAGGTGTCTAGATGCTGCATGGAAGTTATATTTTAAAACACGTACTTATTATATTTAACAATCTTCTTAAGGCTGAAGATCTAAGGACTCAGCTCCATCATGAGCTGAGAGGTGTTGGGATATTGTAATGTTTCACTTGTGATGGCACCAACATTCTCAAGGCTGTGCAGATGGTATTGTCCTGAATAAAATTGAGCATTGGCTTTGCCTTGTGGTCAGGGAGAAGGTAGAATCTGGCTTGACTCAGAAAAAGGTAGTTGCAATGGTGTTTCCTCTAGAAGCTGTTGGGACAGAAATAGAACATAAAGGTATCGTGCTGCAGAATTAAAAGCATCAGAGATGAAACAGCTTGTCATGATTGCAAATCACTGTTGGCCTTTTGAAAAGTTGAGAGTAGACTCCTTCCCCCAGAGATAGATGACAAAAGGGAGGGGATGGGCCCAACTTTAGCTCTCCCGGCCATAAGTAACTGGGGGATCTTGAGTGAGGAGCACCCTGCGCTGCCTGCACCATGCACCCTGTGCAAAACCAAGATGTCATAGCTGCTGACTGCATGATGACTGCACTGTGCCACCCAACCACTGTGACAGCCTTGTGCAACCCATCTGCAGCGATTCATGCATCGGTGCAGCTCTGCCTGAAGGGATGAATATGGACCCTTCTGCCGAACAAGATGGGGAGTACTGGTGAAAAACATTCACACAGTGACGGTTGTAGCTATGGGGAGTTGCTGAGGGAAAAAGGTGTGCTGTAAGCAGCTAAGGCAAGAAAATCCTTAACCTTCCTTCACCTAACACCTTTTCTACTTTCTTGTTCTCTCTGTCTCTCATTCTGCTCCACCCCTTCTTTCAGTTGTTTCCTCACAGATACCTGGAAGCCAATCCCTGTACCATTGGCTTTCTGATTAAAAAGTTCTCATCAGCTTGATTTGCAGTTCTTTCCACGTGCCCCTAATCCTTCTTCTTGAAGTGAACCAAAACCTGAAGTAAGTAAATACAAGTCACCAGAAATGGATTTAGATTTTTGTATCTCTAATCCTATCTGTTAGTATCAATACATCGTATTGTTTCCCATCAAGAAACGCAACCTTCCATATGGGTTATTATATTGGAGAAATGTGACTATGGTTGTTTTTAAAGAGAAAATTACAAATTGACCCATTTCAACTCCTGTTTTGCTTGGAAGTGGAAGGACATTTGTGTGTGTGTGAGAGAGAGACAAAGGAGACTGACTGGCTTGAAAACACGTTCCTGGTTTGTTTACTATAATTGATGAGGAACAGTTTGACCTGGAGAATCAATCTTGTGTCTTACTCCTGATAACTCCAAAGGACAGGAGAAATCAAAAATAAGCAGATGGAGGGAAGAACAAACAAGGGGCAAGAGCAGGAGAGGTAGGAGAGGAACAAGAATGCAAATTGTCCCAGCTCACTGCATTTCTGGAAGGAGGCAGGAGTGCAAAAATGGATTTCCGAGAACATAATGTGAGGATTGACCATCAGATTTTACCTTAAACTTATTTCAGGAACAAAATGGGTTTCATTAGCCAGAACTTCCATGTTTTATTTGTCTTTTTTAATTTTCCACTTTATACTGGAGTGTTATGAAGTGATAAATGTTATAGTTGTGTTGGCTTTTGCTTTCTTACTACTCTTATCACTTTAGAGGAGATAATGAATTACTGGATGTGAATTTCTTCTGGTACGAATACACTTATGGTGCTATTATTTTGCTCTATCTTTTCCTTTTTGTTGGTCCAATCTTTTCAAAACTACCTGCCCAACTGTGAAGATTTTTATAAGGAACAGAATAACATGGTCAGAACCCTCCAGATGGTGAAAAAAACAGTATCTTGGTACCAAGGGCAGCTCTTGTCTTGGGGATAGCAATCCCCCACAGGACTTTATAACCTTCAGTAAAATATTGAGATATGTTTCCCTACTGTGATAAGTGTGGCCAGTATGAATGTTGTCCCCAAGCATGCCACCACAGTACACTGGAAAAAAAAAAAAATCATGCTGCATCCAGTCTAGTAGCCACCAGGGGAATTTCAGTGCCTATCCCTAATTTTGCAGAGACAAGCATTAGGAGACATTAGGAGAAAAGATATAAGGTCTTTGGGGAGGTAATGGCTGCTCTTTCTGTTCTCCAACATTTAACGCTTAAGTTGTACCTTCTTAGTAGTACCATCTTAATAAAAAACAGTTCAAACTGTTCCTGTTCTGTCTCATGTCCCCTGAAACCCCTCTTGTGTTATAAACTTGCCTGTGCACACAGGTCTTCTGCAAAATTTTATAGTGAGATCCTCCCAAGCTGAGAAGTGACAGAGCTGCCACTGTAAGGTATTGCATCATCCCCCCATGGATTATATGTGGTCCATGTGAGAAAAGCTATTTTATTAATGTTTTAGGTGAAGTATTAATTTTTGCCTTGCTATGTCCATGGGTTCAAACAGACTGCAAAATGTGCAGTGGCTGCATCCCTAATGGAGTCTGTTAGATCAGAAGGCAGAGTTAGTTGAAATGAAGTGAAATAGATTTGGATTGGGACAAAGATTGATTGAGTAGGGGAAGTTGAGAAACGCCAGTGGAATATATTCACAAAGGTTTCCAGGAAACCATACAGAACAAAACAAAATCTACTTGAAGTAATATTTTGGAATGAGTCCTAGGAAAGGCAAGCTTGTGGGCAGAGTGCAGGGGAAGCAGTCAAAGATGTATAATGAAACATGAATTCATTCCGTGTTGAGATTTTTTTACTTTGTCACTTCAGTATCCCTTCTGGAACATGCTGTGCAGGAATATGCTGTTGCTTTCTGCTAATTAAAACATCTGGCACTAGTTTATAGAACTCTGGCCTTTAAAATAGTGGGAAGCAGAGTAATGCATTTAATCATGAATAGTTTGATTTGTTATCTGGTTTGAGCACAAGAGCCTCTGCCCAGATTATTCGCTGCCCACATTGATTCACAAAAAGAGATGGGTAAAAATGTTTCACATGTAAAGAGCTAATCAGGGACAATGGATTGAAATCCTGATCTTGGGTGAAAAAACAAACAAACAAAAAGAGCACTTTTTCAGATCCCTTTGCTTTTCAGTGGAGTTGAGGCTTTATTTATTCTTGCTAATTTAAGCAACCTTCAGCCTGGTCGATAGAGAGAATGGGTTACCTTCAAAAGCAGGGTGCTGTAGGAAGTGGAGTGCGTGTTTCCTCTGGATCGATGTTGAATTAATAATCCAGTGTAGTGTAAAAGGGTGCTGTAGCAGTGCTTTAAGCACAGGTCTTTCTATTGAGAAATAAAACCAGGTGGAAAGTGCTTCTTTGTGAGTCAGTCCTGAGCTTCTGCCCTACCTTAATTATAAGCCAGGTCTGGAGCAAAACCTTCCCCTGAGGAGGTGTGTTGTGGTGAGCGGCAGCTGAGGAACTGAAGGGGCATTTATCTCCATAGTGGCAGCATTTGACTCTTTGTGGTTTCCACAAATCTCCTTTAAAGGCATTGATCGCCCCTGTCGGCAGGATTAGTGGAAGCGGTCATGCAGAACATGTTTGTAAAAATGTTTTTTTAAGAATTCTTCTTGAATGTACCAAATCTTGTAAGGGATCTAACTATGCTAGGGAAAGGGAAAGGTCAGCTTTAAAGAACAAGAGATGGCTTTCTCTTCAGCTGATTTATCAGGGCAGAGTTCTGATTCTTATTAAAGTAAGGACTTACATTGGGGACTGCATCCAGGCATGTTCTGTGGAAAGCATGTACAAACAAGCTTTATCCATCTGGACAAGTCTGCTAGTGCCCCCCCCACCTGCCCTGCAGCCCTCCTGGTATCTGAGTTCAGAGCTCCCCTGACACCGCTATGTCAATGCCTCTAACTTCTGACCAGCGACGCTCGTCCTGCCTCTTTTCTATTCCAGTGCTGGTGCCAAAACGCCACCTCAAGTCTGACCTTTTGAGCTTCAAAGTAGGAGGTAGATTTAGCTGAAAACTTAAAATGCTTTCTGCATTGTGCCTGCATGTGTTACTGAACACAGCAGGAAAACAGACCTTTTGCCTGGATGGCTAGGGCTAAGTAAAGTTGACCTTAATACAGAACTGTGCCAGATATCCCAAATTTAGTTCACTATGGATGTTCCCACAGTTGCCCTATAAGACTGGCTTCCCGTATTGAGGCAAACCTCTGCACAGATTATCAGGACCTGCAGGATATGTCCAAAACACACGAGGCTATGTGATATCAAAGATCCTTTAACTGGCTCCAGATGATGAGTTGCTGTGTCCTTATGGAAGAGTGCAGTACTGCTCTTAAGTCCTATAAGTATAAAACCAAACAAACAAACCCCCTCCCCCCCAAAACTGCAAAATCCAATCAAAACCACAAACGAAACCACAAAAATCCTCTAAACCATAACCAAACCAACAAACCAAAAAACAAACCACCACACTCAAAGACTGTTAGGAAGGCACTGACTGTGTACGGTACTGTTACTCATGCAGCTTCGCTTACAACTAGTTTACAGATCCATCTAGATTTGCATGCTTTGTGTTTACACACGGACCATCAAAGGATCTGCAGTTTTACACAGAGCCATAGCACGGTGAAGTGGTGATGGTTTGGGGCACAGTCCTTATGTTCTTCCTGCAGGGTAGATGCCAATAGGTGGCAGTGATAAACCTCACTCCCCTCTTCTGTAAATGGTGTCTGTAAACGGAGGGGCAGAGAGGAAGATATTGGATAAGGGAAAAGGGTGGTGCAGACAGGTGGCGTGATGGGAGATTAATTATCTGCCTTCAGTGTCACATAACATGTTAGTTAGAGCAGAGCCCCCGTGGGCCATGGAGAGATGTTTGCTTTTTGCAAGTCGCATCCCTTGTAAATAGCAGTGCTGGCACCAACTGCTGCCCTGCATAACACTAGGATAATTCTGTTTGTCATTTTCAGACAGTCCTCCTCTGCCTTGTCCTTCAGGCTGCTAAAAATTTGTGACGTGTCTGGGCCCGCTGGGGAAATGGCTTTTGCAGGATTGTGAGGACAAGAGATGTGCTGCGAAGATCAGGGCCACAGCGTGGTGGGAGTGCTGGAAACAGGACACGTGCAGCTGCCATGGCCCCCCTGTGCCATGTGTGTGCCTATCTTCCCTCTCCTTGCCCTTTTCCTCTGCAAAATTGACGCTCCTTATTCATTACTTTGAAGATTCAGGGAGTTCAAATCCTTGTGGGCATATTGTGGTTTTCTCATGCTGTGTCTCAGCAGGGTCAACTGGCCCAATCTAAGCACCATGCTGCTGAGTTAGGCTGCTTCCAATAGTTGAGCTAGATCCTTTACAGCTGGTCTGTGCGCATCTCTGCTCAGTGTGGCAGTGATCCTTGTGTAGCATCAAGGCAGAGTTGGTGATGCCCTGCATTGGCTGCTATCAGAAACAGTGTGTTTGTGTGAGGAGGGGGAGAGAAAGCAGATGTCCATTGGTTTCCTCCTGTCTTTTTGGCCAAGCACTGCAGCAGTTCTCATATAGGACTTTCCAAGGACCTAGATACTCTCTGCTCCAAGGAATGAATCATGTTTTTATCTTTTTACAGTTTGTTTGGGTGTTTTTTTCCCCTGCCACCATACATGAGAAGGAGCGACTCCATTAGCCTATGTGTTCGCTGCTGAAAAATGTGTGATTCTTTAACTGATAATCTGTTGTATGTCTTTACAAACTGCCATGTTTTTATCATGTGTAAAGTGCAAGATGAGCCTTCTGGGAATACTTGAAGCTCCAGCTGCTGTGCTATGGTGGAATATAATGTGTTTTTCTAGATGATGTGGTACTCTTCAGCTAAAGGAGCATGTATGTCTAGGGTGGTTTGCTTAGTCTTAATCTTTGCATGGTTAAGGACTGGCCTTCATTTTGTCTGTGGACGGATCTGCCCCAGCTACTGTGTGTTCTTGCAGGGTGGATCACTAATTTGTGTCAATTTGCTTTGACTTTACTCCGGTCTGGTAGAATTGAATCAGCTGTCCTTACACTTGGTGCTAATAATGATTTAAATGTGCTCAATGGGATTTAGTTAAAGGTCCCAAAACGTCCTTCACACAGAGACCACCACAGAGTGGTCAAATGACAGTGGTAATTATTGCCACCAGAATGCATGAGATTTGAACTCATGTGGCAAAGTGGCAAAGTGTTTTGTGAGGTAATGTCTGTTTAGTAATTACTTATAAAGCTATCTATGCAGTTCTCCTTCTGCAATACTGTGAGGCTTGTCCAAACTCTTCTACAAAGCCAAGCCCCAGCCCTTTGATCTCACCACATGAAAAATCTCCTCAGTGCAGTTTTGGTTTCTGTGAGTTGTGTCCAAGTAGGAGATTGCATTCCTGCTTTTGTGACCAAGCGGACCTGGAACATATTCCTGCTTGCAGCAAACAGATGTTCACACCATGCCATCTATCCTGAGAAAGGACTCCACTGTGTTCTTGTCCATCTGCTAACTCTGCAGACTCAGCCAGTGGCGTTAATCCACCAAATAATTAGTTCCCTTTTTTGGATAATGTTTCTTCCACCTGAGACTTTTAGGCCCAACTATATTTCTCAAACGCATTTTGAACTGCTGTTTTTGCACCCTCTCCAAGAGTCCCCTTAGAGAGCAGAAGTCCTACAGAGAAAGAGAGAGAAGGCTAATGGAGGTGCAGTACTGGCATTTTATATGAGCTCTTTGCCCTCAGCCAAGGGAAAAGTACAGGACAGTTAGCCAGAGATCCACGAGAAACAGAAACATTCCATCATTGGCAGAAAAATTCTCCTGGACATCTGTATAGTACAGCTAAAATCAAAGCTTTTTAAACAGCGCTTTCTACATATCTGCCTTCATTTCCCACTACCTCAATTTTCTACAGCTTGGCTTCCCTATTACTTTTTCTTGTCCTTCCAATCTCTCTTCTTGTTTTCCCCATTATATTCCCATGTGCTTTTGAATAAATAAATGAATTTTTGCCCTAGATTATTTGATTTTTTTTTTTTTAATTTCTTGCTTCCCACCTCTACTCTTTGGGCAGGATAAAAGTACGGCATTTTACTATGAAAAGCATGGGATTTGCACCATGCACCAGAATCTTTATCACCATTCTGATTACCTTTTGTGCTCAATATCTGGGTAAGCCTCACTAATATAAGCCCTGTTTTATTTGCGTGTAGTGGGCTGACAGACAGAACTACTATTAATTCGTAATGCTATGTTAGAATCACTTGCTCAGGCCTCTTCCCTTACAGCTTTCTTGCAGGGCTCTTGTGTGGGAGATACTGACAGTTTAATGTTGTTATTTTGCACGGGGACAAAGCTTACACTTCTCTTCCTTAGCCCTGTTTATCTGAAGAGCTTACCTCAATCACAAAAGGTGGTTCATTTCAGAAGAATTCAGTGATCATTATATGCTAGTTACACAGTGTGCTAGTGTGGGAGAGTTAAGGAGCCTCAGGAGCTCAGCTGAGGTCCAGCAAAACATCTTCATTTCCTATGTTTTTGAGGAAAGAGGACATGGCAAATTGAGATGTGAAGTTCATTTGTCACTCAGAGGTGGTGCCTCTGCCAGTAGAGGGCCTTGTTCAGTACCCAGGTTCTCTGTGAAGACTGTGCTGTGTCTGCACTGCATCATAGCTCACTCCTGCAGAAGCCTTTTTAAGACATGTCTCCTATGGGGGGTCCTTATACCTAATGAAAAGAGCAGGAATATAGCTATAGAGTGATGATGTTTTCCTAACATTACAGTCCTCACCTTGTTTCCCACTGGTTGTTCCAGAAAACTGAGTGTTCAATACCAGCCCCAATACTGAGAAAAAAGGGAGAGAGATTTAAAATTTTTAGACAATCTCAGAATTCTTCCACTTTAACCCCGAGTATGTGAGTGCTTTTACAAGCATGGACACTGTATCAGTTTGGGTCAGTTAGCATGTCTGGCCTCTATATTTTAATGACAGGTAAATTGAGGTGTCTTGCTAATAGCATGTCAGTCCATGAACACCATATCTAAGAACATAACCCATGCCTCCTGAGCCTTGCTTTTTAATCTGAGGCAGAGCTAAAACTTTATTATCGGATTAGGATCTGTGGTCTTTTTATCTCATAGATTTGAGCTGAAGGACTTTTGTTTGGAGCCCATGTTCCTCTTATGTTTGCTTGTGGAAACAACAGTGTGCAATTTTATTTGTATACAATGTCCTTGATCTGAGCTTATGAGAGGAGGGAGTCGGGAGACAGGGAGCCGCAGGAAGAGTGGATGAGCAAAAGTAGGCAACATTAGAAAAAGGCATTGGAAAGCAAAGCAGATGAAAGCAAAGGGAGGGTGTTGGGATGAGAGGCAAGGGGGAAATAGGAGAGAAAGCAATGTGATGAAAAAGGGAGAGGTTGGAGGCCAGGGTGACTGTGGCAGGGGCAGGAAGAGGTTGGGAAGCAAGGAACAGCAAGATATTTAATCTCAGAGTCGCTGCAGCTCTTTAGCCAGGTGGCTGGTGGGATAACTGGCAGGAAGCTGGCATTTACCTGGATGCTAATTCCTCTCTTCCTGCCAGTCTGGCAGGATGAGTGCCTGCTCTCCTGTTGAGATAGGATCATTTGAAAAGCCCCCCTGGCTGCTATTATGAGGAGTGGCTGAATGCAGGCTCCAGTGTTGTGGTGTGTGATAAAGCATGGTAGTTGGGAGGGGAGGGGGCTGGTGGCTGTGGGAGCACTGGAGACAGGCTGCTCATTTAGTGCTGCCAAGCTCTGCTTCTGATTAATTATGGAGCAGTTGATAAATAACATTGCAGAGATGCGTAAATCACCAGGAAAGATGAAGGGAGTCAAACAGGATTGAGGGACTGACTCTGTTTGGGCAGCTCTGCTCAGAGGATTATTGTTCTTGGCACAAGCAGTGCCATCATCAGCAGTGGCAGCTGGCAAGGGTGGCAGGCATGGAGGTGGCAGTGAGAGGCAAGGGAGCAGAGAGGCAGGCGCGCTGCTCTGGCCCACATCACGGCTTTCCAAGGAACTGTCCAAGATACGTAGGTGGTCCCTTCTAGTACCACAAGGAAAAAACTCTTTGTAGTCTCTGAGGCATTCTTCTCCCTGGTCCTCATGGAAAAGGGGAATGCTGTCCTCCCTGCTGCACAGCCAAAACATAGGGAAGGCAAGGGTTTGGCAGGGAAGGTGCTGAACCCAGCTGCCTCCTCTTCTTGCTTTTTCACCATTGCAGGCTTGTGGTTTAAACCCTGCACTCTTCCTTCCTCTAGATTAAGAAGGAAATCTATTTTTCAGAAGATAGATGTATTATGTCCCTGAGGACATACTTGCTTCAACTACTGAATGCAAGGTTGTTCCCTTTGGCTGCCACAGCTCATGTGTGGGTGCCCAAAGGGGGCCTTGATACGCCTTGGGTACCTTTGGGTGGAGCTATCCCAAGAGACTCATGGCCTGATTTTGCCCATGGAATCATAAAATGGTTTGGGTTGGAAGAGACCTGAAAAAGATGTTCTAGTTTCAAACCCCCTGCCATGGACAAGGAACCTTCCACTGTATCAGTTTTCTCAAAGCCCCATCCAACTTGGCCTTGAACACTTCCACATCCACCTCACTGTTATGACCTTCACTCTCTATCTTTGGTATCGTCTGGTTTTATCTATGCTTTTCCTTGTCCCTTGCTAGTATGTGTAAACTAACTCATGTGAAAACTGGTAAAGGAATATAAGCAGCTAACAGTTAGCTCTGGGTCAGTGAAAGTACCATAAATAATACGTAGTTCAAACCCACACAAGGGAATCGGTCTTTCAGGATTCAGGCCTAAAGACTATGAAGTGGTAAACCACCAATACTTACACCAGGGAGCAAACATCTGGGTCATCTATACACTAATGATTTTGTATATTTGGGTAAATGAAAGAAATTGTTAATTAGAGATTAGAGAGGAATCTAGTGCAGGTGCATCCCAGATCATCCTGACTGAGCAAGGAGTAGTCCTCTTCAAAGAATACTGGAATGTGGCAAATACTGATATCAAACTGCATAGGATCTACCAGGGTCTACATCTGAGGTTCAAGGAAGCATTCAGGTGATTGTCTAATACTAAGATGTAGGTCCATAACTTAATGCAGGTCATTAGTTTCAGGCAGGAGATGAGCACAGAAAGGTTGGTGGGATGAAATAGCATCTTGGTGAGGTAGGCATGAAAAGAGTCCAAGTTTCTTCTGCACAATAACTCCCTTTACAGTCAAGGCCTGTTTGCCAGAGCTCTGCATATAAGCGTATGTTTGTGCCTGTATATATAAATAAGTACAACCAGTGAAATCCCAGAATTAGTGAAACATGGAGGCATGGTGGAGTGCACCACAGTGTAATAGCAGAGCCTTCCTGTATTGGACTGTTGTGGTTTAACCCTAGCCAGCAACCAAGTACCACACTGATGCTCACTTACTGCCCCACAAGTAGGATCAGGGAAAGAATCAGAAGGGTAAAAGCTTGTTTGAGAGGGTAGAGATAAAGACAGTTTAATAGGGAAAGCAAAAACTGCGTGCACAAGCAAAGCAAAACAAAGAATTACATAATTCACAGCTTCCGATGTGCAGCCAGGTGTTCAGCTGTCTCCAGGACAGCAGGGCCCCATCATGTGTAACAAGTTACTTGGGAAGACAAACTCCATTACGCCAAACATCAACCCCCTTCTTCCCTCCATTTTATATACTGTGATGTCCTGTGGTATGGAATATCCCTTTAGTTAGTTGGGGGTCACCTTGCTTGTCTGTGTCTCCTCCCAGTTTCCCATGTACCTCCAGTTTCCTCGCCAGTGTGGCAGTATGAAAAGCAGAAAAGGCCTTGGCTCTCTGTAAACACTCCTCAGCAATTAAAAACCATCTCAGTATTATCATTACTCTGTACAGCACAAATTCTGAACAAAGTCCCATGCTGGTCACTGTGAAGAAAGTTAACTCTACCTCAGCCAAAACTGGATCAATGAAGGGACAGAAGCAAAGGGGGTTGCAGTGGCTGAACCCATCTGCCCTCATCAGAAAATGAGGCAGTATTTTGAACTGAACAAACAGTGTAGAAGTAAGCTGGCTTGAAAAGTTGATAAAACATGAAAATAGTGTTCCTATAGGGAAATAAATTTCATTGCACTGTAAAGAGTGCGAGATGCTGGTGGGATGAAAATACAGTGCTCGATCTGCCTCAGGAAAGTGGACGCAGGATGCTGAACATAAGTCAACATGAACTGTGAAGCAGCAGATCCCTTTAATCGAGGGGATTTCCCCCCCCTCCCAGTGCAGATACTTAAGTAGTTGGATTAGCACCAAAACAAGCTGACATCTTTCAGGAAAAGCAACCACGTGGGACTTGCCAAATTTTAGCTCTCCCTATCTCCTATTTTAAATTCTCCATTGATTGTATCTTTGAGCTATCCTTGAAACATGTGAAGGAGATAGTCCCTCTTCAGGTCAAAGAGGAACCGCTTCCATTGTTGTGCCAAAGCTTTTGTAACATAGCTACATGGTAAATTTTAGAGCTTGGCTGGAAGAAAAGAACCTGATCAAAAGTATCCCATGCTTCAGATCCTTCTTGCACTCCACCTTTCCATCCTTACAGTAGGGCATATCTGAGCACACAGAAAGTTAGACAATGTTGCTATTGTAAATCCAATTCAAGACTCTAAGTCTGGGATTTGATGTTTCTGGAGTATTTCTAGCTTCAATACTATGACAAAAGGGGAGAAATTCCAAAAGGCTCTGGACAGTCTATTTTGTTTGTATATTGACCCTTTAAAAATAGCTTTAAAAAATCCTCTGTTGCTTAGATTTACAGCAAACTATTCCAAAATTAGGATCCATTAATTAAAAAGATTTTTTTTATAAGGATTGAGCAGCATAACTAAAGGTCTAATGACCCAACTGTGCTAGCTTTGTACAAGTATCTATAAATCTAGAATTGGGGAAAAAAATAAAAATTAATCTGACTAATCTAGCCTGAAAACCCAAGATGAATAAAAAGTAAAATAACTAAGGTAAGGCAAAAGTTACAAGTAATTTAAATCTGTGAAGTGTGTTCTTTTCAATAATCTATTTTAAAGAGCTAATAGCACAGTGCAGAAAAAATGTTATAACAATTTAATGAGGTCCCATTAAGTTCCCCTTCCATTAAGTTCTTTTGGGTCCTATCTAGGTAAGTCAAATAGGTAATTTAAAACAAAACCTGCTTCTTTAATCTAAACATGTGCTTGGTTAAGAAGGAGACTCGGGACTTAATGCTGCCCAGGTTCTGTTACCTGTTCTGTCATCGAACTCTAAGCCTTCTTCCTCTAGGCCATCATTTCCCAGATTATAATAGTACTTGAATAATTATTTTCACACATCACAATTCCCAGGGGAGAGCTTGTGATTCTATGAAAACATAAGGATGTTTTGGAAACATATATATATGCATACATATATGTTTAAGTGAGTATTTGACCCTCAAACCTGTACTTAGGACATTCGGAGCTTGTCAGGGTTTGTTGCATGCTGGATACAGTATAAAGTTTTTAGATATTTATTTGTAGCTTTTATTAACTGGAGCAAGTAAAAGCTCCAGGCCTTGTGATTTTCTTCATCCAGGTCCTGAAGGAGCATCTTTCTCATGCAGCCTGTCATTCGGGGGGGCTCATGGTTGGGGGAAAGTGGACAGAAGGGTCTGCCTTCCCATGAGGCTAATTGCCTTCCACCAGTTTTAATTACCAGCCTTTCCAAAGGTTCCTCTGGGAGAAAATTAGCCATCAGCTGCTGCTGCAGCAGCAGCAGCAGCAGCCAAGACACCAGCTCACTCAAGAGCTGTCAGCTAACTTTAGCCCTGTCTTGCTGAGCCATCCTTTATTTAATCAGGGTCGGAGGAGCATCCGTGCCCGGCACTCACCTCTGCAGGTGGGGAATGATTTACTGGCCGACTATCAGAGAGCTCTTTAATCTTGTCTTTATGAACACTTAGCACCTACAAATCACCTGTTTGGCTTGAAATACATTGCCTGCTTCATGCCTTGGTGCCCTGAAGGGGAGAATGTCAAAGGTACATCTTGTTTACACGACAAGATGCTTTATGGAAGCAACTCTACTGCCTGTGTGGCAAACCCCACCCCAGCCCTTTCCTCCATCTCCCTCTCACAGCACTTGAAGTGCATGGTTTTATCCCCTGGAGTCTCTCTAAACGGTCTTCAGCCCCCTCAGCCCAGCTTTTCACCTCTTCCATTCCTTTACCCAGGAAGCCAGGTGGAGTGCTTAAATTCTGGTGTGCTCCCTTAACTCTCTGCTTCAAAACAAGAGTTTGAACTTCCACTTAACTTTCCCCGGTTCAAACCATGCTCCTCCAGATGCAAAAAGAAGGCAAAAGTAGCTCATGATCAATGTCTGACATTCCTTCAGATGCATTTTATCCCAGGTGGCTTCAAACTGCTTTCTATTCAGCCATCCCGGTAAGGCAGTGCAGTCAGCTTTGGGCTAGAGTAGGATAACCGTGACTGTTAGCCATGCTGTATGCCAGTTTGGGACAAGAATTAAGCAGTTTAATTGAAGTGAGATGTGTAATTGAAACTGCAGGGGAAACTTTGGGATAGACAGCAATTACACAAATTAGGACATCGTGACACCGTCACTGTGCTGTACAAAAGACCTCTGATTTTAGAAAAGAACAATAACTGAAAAGAAAAACCCCAGGCTCTTAAATGTCAAGAGATGAGCAGCATTAGAAATCTTACTGGGAAGGCACATCTCCAGTGGCCTGGAGCCCCTCAGTACCACAAAGGGGCAAGCTTTGTGATAAGCTCAGAAAGCAGACATCTGCTACTTGATTAGCAGAACAAATTCCTTGTAGATACTTTTGCTAAAGCTCCTTTCCTCCCTCCAAGCATGTGCCTACTGTCTGGAAAGGAAGAGCTGTCAGTCAGGTTTTCAGATAGAGAGGGACCATGCAAATAGGTCTTGCCTGACCAACCTGATCTCCTTTTATGATCTGGTGACTCACCTGTTTAATGAAAAAAAGGCCGTGGATGGTGTGTACTTGNGAGAACTGTGGGGAGTGACTGGAGGAACTAGGGTTGTTCAGCCTGGAGAAGAGGAGGCTCAGAGGTGACCTGATTGCTCTTTACAGCTACCTGAAGGGAGGTTGCAGTCAGGTAGGTGTGAATCTCTTCTCTCAGGCTGATGACACCAGAACAAGAGGACATAGCCTTAAACTATGCCAAGGGAGGTTTAGGCTGGATGTTAGGAAGAGGTTTTTCACAGAGCGAGTGATCTCTCATTGGAATGGTCTGCCCATGGGAGGTGGTGGAGTCGCCGTCCCTGTAGGTGTTTAATATTAGGCTCAGTGAAGAGCTGAGTGACATGGCCTAGATGATGGGAGGCTTGGATGGATGGAGCGTGGTGCCCATGGTTCCACGCTTGTGAGCCTGACCCCGGGGTGGGCATTTGCTTGGGAGTTGGACTAGATGATCCTGTGGGTCCCTTCCAACTCAGAATAACCTGTGAGCCTGTAAATTTGGGATATCTGAGTCCAAGTGCAAGTCTCACAAGCCCTTAAAATGAAGGTGCAGAACCTTTCTTTGGGCTACTGTGTCCTCTCTTGAATAAGCCACCCATTACACCCTTTCAACTATGTTTGACTGTACCACAAAGAAACTAGGAGCCTAGAATGCCTGGAAGTATCAATGTGTCTTTTGACTCACATTGCTGAAAAAATTTAATATGGACAGTGGATAATATCCTCAAATCTGGGAACCTTCACCCTACTTTCCAGAGTCAGGAATGAAGCTCCTTGAATAGAGACTATCCAGACTTGCAGTAGAAGGTGGTAAGTATGGCCATGAGTCTTTTAGTCAGCAAGTTTTCCTCTTTCTGGCGCCCATCTCTTTCACAGTCATGAATCTTAATGTTATTTTTAGCATGAACAGAGCAAATGGAGGTGGGGGAGGAGGGAGTAAAAGTGGACCTGACAGTATAATGTGAGCCAACATGCAGGCACTCTGCATTACAAAGAGGTGAAGGATGGCGTGTCATACATCAGCAGGAACAATAAAACATGATAGATTTCTTAACCTCAGCATCAATCCCAGATGAGCTTGTCCAGTTCCTCCTGAAACAGCCAGGCTGAGGTAGCCTCGAAAGTTTCTAGCTGTTTCTAAAGCCAGAAACTTTCATCTCATGGATCCGTCAGGTTCAGAGGTGCCTTTCACACTGTACCACGACACTGTCAGCACATGACAAAATACTGCGGGCTAGGCTGGGATCGTGGTTTCAGGTTCTTATTCTCCCAGGAAAGCAGCTAATGACTATAATTTCCAAACCTGAAAGGACTCAAAGTTAGCTGGCAGCACTTATTTGATGCGTAAAACTCATAATTTGTGTTTGTTTAAAAGCCCGGGACATCTTCAAGCTTGTATTAGCCTTGGGAGAAATTGCTGAGTGTTCCCAATTTCTGAAAACCATTTAAAAAGGATTCTTAAAGTGTTTGGTATTTTAGGATTAGATAGACTTGAAAGATCTCAGACAGATTGGAATTGAGAATAAAACAAGCTTTCAAGTAAGATTCATTTCATGAACAGAAGAATAAGCCAAATTTCCCTTTTTTAAAAAATCCCAGATATTAAATGTGCTAATGAAAAAAAGATTACTGAGGAACTGTTTAACACAGTGAGGCAAGGTATGAGTCAGAGGGTATTTGGGAATGAGGGAAGCTTGAATGCTTATTGTGTTCTGGTTGCTGGCAGAGATAGGATAATGACTGGGCTATTATGCAGTCTGACCCTACACAGCAGCAGTAGCTCCATCTTCATCTAGATCTCTATTTATCTGGAGATGAATAAAAAATGTACTTGAATGTCTAGACTAGTTTCAATAAAAATAACCATAATGGAGCTTAATGGGTATTTTTATTGTGGAAAGCACAGTTTGTTGTCTGGATCTCTTTGAAAAATGTTCTTCCCATCAGATTCAGCAGACCTTTCAGAAAATCTTGACAATGGAAAGGCCTCTTCAATATCATTTTACCTTGCTAGACAGCCAACCAGCTGGTGCGTGCATGGCTGTCTGCTTCTGTAGCTTTTCTTTGGTTCTGCTCTGAACACTCCATCTACAAGATGGCAGAGGACACTTTCTTCCATGCAGCTCCTCATTTCCTTCTCTCACACAGAGCAATTTTTCTTGTCTTTTTCCTGTTGTCAGTGAGCTACTGTTCCTCTGTGGGACATCTTCTGGTCTAGTGGTGAAACGTTTTGCATTTGATTTCAGAACAAGGTCTTCCTTTTACCATGCATATCTGCTTCATGACTGTCCTTTTGCAACTGTTTCTTTTGGTGTGAATTAAAGAAAAGTCGAATTTGACTAAGCAAGTTCTGCAGAAAAGTAACCTGTTAGGGAGTAAGGAAGGATTTAGAGTGGCAAGAAGCTCAAGTTGGAAGAGAGGATATATGGCAATGATGGACATAGTGAAAGATTTCAAAACATTCGCAAGTTAGAGATAAGCCAATGCTGTGTGCTCTTAAATAGCCTACCTGTAAAACTCTGAATCTCAGGAAAGGAAAGAGAGCATGGATTAAAAAGAGAGGATTTCAAGTGGACACCAAGAGGTCAGTTATGATGACCCAGTGGTGAGAATGAAGGTGTGCTGTCAGAAGCACATATGTCTTGTTTTTTGAACTTGATTCCATTTTTAGTGCCTCTGCAGTTCTTGTTTCTACACAACTGGAGAAGCTGGTAAAAAAAAAATGCATATGCAGTACTACTCAGTTATGTTTGTACACTGCATTTTGCTAGAAATAGGGGAAATGTCCTTTCTTTTGCTGTTAATAAGTCAACTAAAGAAAAGTAGTTGACTGCCTATGAAAATGAGTCCTAAAAGCTATTCCACATCTCTGGCCAAAACGTTTGCTCATTAGAAAAACCACCCACAACCATATAATGAAATGACTTGACATTTGCTGTTTTGTTTAAAGCATCCGTCATCC
>WEKX01017671.1:114894-137137 GCA_013390025.1 Pitta sordida
CCACCAAAAGGGGGGGGGGGGGGGAAGGGGAGGGTAGTGCAAATACCATGTGACTTAAGTGATTAATGACCTACTATGTCAGATGGCCTAAAAAAAATGATATGCTTTAAAAGATGTCAAGACTTAGACCAGTCCAGCCACTGAGTCAGCTTGGATTTTGTGAACAGCTCAGGCCCTTGCAGAGACAGTGAGCAAGGAGAGATAGGGACAGAGAAAGGCTTCTGTATTTGAAGAGCTTTTACTTCTGGTGAAGTTTTGCCTTTATAGTTCAAGAAAAAAAAATAAATGCTTGGTAGATTTTCTTTTGACTCTACCAAAAAACCATAAAATCTCAACCATAACATAAGCGAGCTGTCTTTATGCATGCCATAGGCTGAAATGTGTTTAGAGTAAGCTATTTGGTAAATAAATGATTGGGTGAATCGAGAAACACATTGTTATTTGTAAGTAGCATAAAAAGATGAGGAAATGGCTAGGGTCCTGCTCCATTTTTCTGATGAAGATTTTGTCTGACTGCTAGGACAGCAAAGGAATTAGTCTGTTTTGCAGTTTTTTTGTCTGGCTGTAAGATGTTTTCCCAATGAACACATCAGGGTGAAGGCAGTGCTGGCTGCAGGCAGAGTGGTCCAGAACTTGTTGTGCTCATGGGAAGAAGCATGCTGAGGCTGGCAGTCAGACCAGTATTGAAGGGGGAGTAAAGCCAAGGTGCAAGCAGCTTTTTCATGTGTTGGTGCCTCAATGCTTTTGGAATGTAGCACTTTCTGTGTTTTTTTTCTTGGGAACATGCTAGAGCCTCTGGTTAGCTCAGCATCTTGAAACATCTGTGCAAGTCTACTGGCCTCCTACATTCCTGTGTCTGTGTTTGGCTTCCAAATTATAGCTCAATATGTTTCATGGCTCTGCTGAGAGGAGAACAAGGATGGTAACACGATCTGACTTTTGTTTGTCAAGTCCATGTGCATTTTAAAAGGTATTATATGTTGAGTAGATCTAAGATGCTGCCGTGCATATGTTGTGACTTGCTGTTGCTCCTACCCTGACCCTATCTTTGGTGACCATTTTGTGTTAAGCTCAGCTGTGGCCAACTCCTGAAATGTCTTTTGGGTTTTTTAGTGAGAAGGAAACCACAGTGATTGTTTCCTTTCTTCAATAAAATTATGTCCACTTAAAATCATATGCATTCTCTTTGCTTAAAATGGGGAAGTCCTGAGGGGACAAATCAACGGGTTCTAAGTAAATAACATGCAATCAAAACTAGTTAATGAAACTAAGAGCTGGCAGCAGTGGGGGAAACAGGGAATAGAAATAAAAGAAGAATATAAAAAGCAAGTATTGGAGGGGGAAGTACTGTGGAAGAAATGAGAAGCAGAAAAAGCCATTCATGCAAGTTATTCATATTATCATTTGGGACTCCTCACAAAAAAAATCTTCCCTTCTATCCAGTACTCTTTTTCAGTAATTGTGCCCAGAAAGTGCAAAGTGAGAGAAGAAAAGACCATGTTTAGGAATCAGTAGACTGATTTCCCTACATAAATAGCCTTTCATTTCTGGAGCACAGTGCCAGATTTTTACCTTTTCTTTGCTGAAAAAATACACCAGAAACTCTCTCCTGAGCATGCTGGTGGGAAGTGCAAGGTCCAGCAGGTATCAGCAGAAGGGACCAGCCTATACCAAAACTCCAGCTTGCTGGTTGGAAGCAGTGTTGAGAGCTTGAGTAAAGGTGCTTGAGTCATTTACTTTAGTAGCTTTCCAGTGTCCTGCCTGGCTTCCTGCCACTGGTGCAGATGGGCACAGGTTTCCTGTAGTCCTGTGTCATATCTGCCATTTATGTGCAGATGTCTTGTGCACCCCAAGGCATCCCAAATGGCTTCAAACACCTACATTTAGACAAGTGAAGAGAGCCCCAGGGAAATGTCCTGCTTGGCAGAGTGTGGCCGCAGATGCACTCAGAGAAAGGAGCAAAGCCATCTGGGCCCATGGTTTAATGGAGTCCCTTCCGGGATATTGCTGCTGGAGTGGAGGGAGGAAGGTGGCAACGATTGGATGGGAATGTTGGGGAGGAGGGAAGGGACAGATGTGAACCAGGTTCCACATGGCAATTGTGTTGCTTGAGGATCAAAATAGTAAAGGCTTCCAGTGATTGAGTCGATGCTGTGGCAGAGTTAATGCTCTTAAAACTTTACCTGAAAGCTCCAATGCATGGCCACAAAACACACGCAGTGCTGCTTGAGCTACATCTTCAGCACAGATAACAGTGCCATTGCCATAGCCCTCCAGAACAAATGGCACCACAAACTAGTCATCACTGAACCAGCCTGCTGTCATACTGATGTCCTGGACAGAGAGTATATAAAAGTTTGTTTGTTTTGGGAAAGAGGGGTGTAGGAAGAGTTTTCCATCAAAGAGTTGAGGAAATGGAGAGAACAGAAGGTCAGGGCATTGGTAGCCATAAAATTAGTGTGTGGTTACAAGAGACTTTAAATCCAAGTAGTTTGCCTTGAAAGGGGGAAGTGAAGCATTGTGCTTTACTGGTGGCTGTTTTTTGAAACTGTTGTGTTCTGTTAGGTCTTTGTTGGTATCTGGATTTGCACTGCCAAGATATGTCTCATAAAGATTAGGAGCATGCTTATTTTTATTCTTTGGAAAGCAGAAGAACAGATCAAGCATGCTTTTAAATTCTGAGTATACAGTAGACAAGTCTGGTTCTGTAGCCCTGTCAGCTTCCTTGGCTCCAGCCTTCAACACTGTCTGCTATCCTGTGTCGAGCTCCCTGAATAAAGCTCTGCCAGTGCCCCTCACTGGAGCTCCACAGCTGCTTTATCCTGTAAGCCTCCAGGGAAGCAGTACACAACTTGCTGAAAGGTGGGCCAGCTTTAAGGCGTGAACTGGAAGCGTATCTTGAAGATATGTAAATAGGAAATCTATTAGTTAGCTAATCAAGATTTTTTTCCTGCTTTTTGTAAATGGTTGACCAACACTTACTTGATGACAATGGATTACCTTTTGCCATGTATTTCAATGAATAATCTTTAACTACTATTCTTATTCTACATTTATGTTCTTCCTAAGGGCTCCAGATGACTTTGCAAAGCTTCCAGAAGTAAAGCAGCAGCTTGAAGGTGGAAAAAAGTTAAATTTCATGAAAAATGGGATTCTGTGGTTAATGAAGCAGGTTTTAAAGAAATTTTTTCCCTAAGAAAGCAATTAGAATGAAACGTTTCAGAGAAAACGTTGATTTTTTAAAAAATAAAGCCTATTTCTCATTTAATGTAGAAAGCACGTATACCTTTACTGCCCTTCTACTTCTCTGTTTTTTCAGTAGGGATTTTTTTTTCTTTTTTATTTTTTTCTTTTCCAGTTAAGCTGTAAGATATAGTAACACTTTCTCACTTTCAGAAAGATTTGCACACCATCTGCCCTTTCATTTGGCACACCCTCAAGGGAACAGCAGTGGAGGTGGGTTAAGGGACCATGCATCTCTCCTAAGGGGCTATGCCTCCAGTCTTCTTGGTTTTCCATGAGTCTGGGCACAGGAGTGGTCTGAAATGAGCAGTCAAAACAGTCCTCCTTTCTCTGAGCTGGAGTCCTTCCCCAGGGCACTGGCACTCTCAGCTGATCAATTCTCCCCAGGATCCCTCCCCAGTGTGAATGCTAATAGGAAAGGTACAGGCAACTGATTTATAATATTGTTGAAAATCTGGATAGATTGCTGTAACGATCAGAATTAATTACTCTTTTCAAGATTTTATGTTTCCAAGCTTCCTTTTTCCTCCTCCTCCATCCCCCCCTCCCCTCCCTGGCAGATCATTCGTCCTCTTTTCCCTCTGGAGTCCTTCCACCTTGGCTCCTGGCCAGCTCCCTACAATAAAGTCACATGCTAATCAATAACACTTTTATTGAGAGTGATAGACAGGAGCTAACTGCACCGAAACAGTAACAAGCTCAGCCAGTAGTAAATGGGCTGTCCTCAAATCCCAGCTCTTGTGCTTTGCTTGCTGCCTCTTCAGCTTCCCTTCAATATCTGTCTCAGGCTTCTACTCCCTTCAGACCTCGCAGCACAGTGGTTTTCTGAGGACTCCGTCTAAAGTGACGGTCGCCTCTAGGCCTTCTCACAGGAAGCATTTGGTCCCTGGGATTTCAATACTCTTTGGCCTTCACTGCACTGCTTTAGTATTCTGGTGAACAGGGGCATGTTGCTATTCTTATTTTGGCTGAATACAAGCCCATTTCGGGGGGCAAGGCTGAAGCATTGTGAGGTAAGAGCAAAAGTCTACAGAGTCAGTCCCAAATGGGTCATATCCCACAGAAACATGTTAATTTCCCAGCACCCTTGAAGTCTTGTGCTAACTCCAGATTCATATGATGCTAAAATAAGGGTCCAGCTAGAGCTCTGAACTGACACAACTAAATCAGCCTATAACTGCACTTGAAAAAAAGAAATAAAATCAGGACATCGTGGGTGGCAGTGAGCCCAGCTCATGGTAGGGCTCTGAAGTTCACCTCTTTGGCCAAGGTAGTGCTAGTGATTTCTCACTGAGATTAAATATGACCCTCACCTGTTTTGGTCTGCAGTTGCTGATAGTCAGAGGTGTTCATCTGCAAAACAACTGACTTTCCTGAATCTGGAGATGGTCTGGCAGGGGAGGGACGCACAGTGTTGAGAAGGACCCTCTAACGTGCCTTTCCAGCACAACTGACCGACTCTGGCTCCTGAGGGCAGGCCCTCTATGCTCAAGCATGTGGCTGCACCAGTGGAGCTCCTGCTGTTTGCCATGACTCATTCAAGAGTACATTAAAGCAGTTCTAAGAGAAACTGAGAGGCTAATGGCTCCTAGACACTGAGAAGATAGAAGCGATCATAAAAAACATTCCTGGCCATTGCTACTGCTGATTTCCTGATCCAGGCAAAGCTTGGTTGGAGCAAAAGATCAGTGTAATAAGACATAGGGGATGAGCTCTAAGAATGACGCATCATCCTCTTCTGTGCCACCTACACAGCCCCTTGCTCTGCCAGAGATGTGATCAGCTGCATACGTGCCTCTTTTCACAGTTTCTGCTGAGCAGGAAAAGAAGTCTCACCTCCTGTTGCTAACTGCCCTTGTGCACCTGGGCACTGCAGAGACCTCCCACACCTCTTGCCTCACTCACAAGCATTGATCTGAAGTGGATGTTGGCCCCCACCTTCCCTCACATACCACCTGATGTACCATCATGGTCCGACAGAGGTATGCCAATGGACTGGAAGCCTTATGTTTGCCTACTATAATATAAAACCCAAAACAGAGAGAAGGTTAGCAGAGCCAGCTTTGCACGTTCAGAAAACTGCCTGCCTTCTCTTTGCCATCTACTTACAGTGAGTTTCATCTATCAACAGCCCTGTAAATCCTAGCTCAGGAGTGTTTGGAAGGGAGTAGGAATCACAGAATCACAGAAAATTATGAGTTGGAAGGGACCCACAAGGATCATCTAGTCCAACTCACCATCTAATACCCGTACAGTGACCAAGAGCACATCCTAGAGCGTAATACCAACCTAGATGCCTCACAGTCTAGCAGGCCACTCCGAGCCGGAAGGGGCCCAGGGTCATCCAGCCCTACACCCCCCAGCTAGACCATGTCACTAAGCTCCTCGTCCAGTCTTCTCTTAAACACTTCCAGGGATGGCGACTCCACCACCTCCCTGGGCAGCCCATTCCAATATGCAATTACTCTCTCCGTGAAAAACCACTTCCTAATGTTAAGATTAAACCTCCCCTGGGATGGCTCAGGTCTTCCAAAGGAAACCTCTTAAGTCTGAGAAAGACTAAGTAATAAAACTTCTAACTCTTTTTTTATAATTATTTCTTCTGTCAGAAATACGAAAATCAAATTGGTGTTAAAAAATTATTTTTCATTAGAGAGTTGTCATTTCTTTTATGGAATTTTCAAATGTTCTCTACCGTTTATTGAAAAATTGCTTCATTTCTGGCAGAACACTATCCTAGAACAACTGGAAAAATCCAGTTGGGAAGTTTCAAAAACCAAAACTCAGGACTAATAAGGATTTTGGTTTTGCTTCCCCGCCCCATCCCCCCTGCCCCATTTTAAAGTGCATCAGTGTATTTGGGAAGTGAGGGTGTTATAACATACAGAGATCAGGATTTGGCCTTCTAAGGGATGAGCTCAGATGCATTTTCTGGATCCTTTACTGAATTGATAAATCATTTATTGTGATGTGCTGTTGTACCAAACACAGCAATACAGCTTCATAAAATATAAATAGTACAAAATACATTGGTTCTATTAACAACCTGTAACTGATGCACTTGAACTGCTCTTTCTCATTTTCCTTTTTAATTTCTCTGTCTTGTAAAGTGAAGCTTGCTTTATGATTGCAAATAAAAATGAATTTGGTGGATCTCATCTTAATTTTATAATCCCAAAACCATAGTTTCACCTTCTGGCTTGTATTTTATAGTCTCAGCTAAAGGAAGACTTGAAGGCAGGAGAGAGAGAAAATAGCAGAGTGAGGTGCTGGAGGGGCTCTGGTGTAGCAGGGGGCAGGGAAGACAGACCCTGGTAGGAAGGGTCAGGACTGAGGTGTGCTGTCAGTTGCAGAATTGTGTGACCACTCTTGCTCAAAGCTGTTCTTGGCTCAAACTAGGTATATTGATCCCTGACTTCCATGAATCACTAAGTCCTCTTTCAAATTAAAATAAGTGAACAAATAAGCACAGGTGGAAATGCAGGAAGCAGTCCATTTCAGATTACTTTGCAGATCAGGAGCCAAGTGAAAAAAATCTGTCAGCTACTGGGATTAACCTACTTGCAAGAGCAGGACCTGTTGGAAGTTGGTTGCTTCTGATGACAGTGACCCAATCTCCTGGTGACCGTCTCTGGGGGAAGGCTTGCTATACTTATACAGTGAATCCCTTCCTTGACTTGGATTCAGAAATCCATTGTGCTGAGTGTGGTTGCTGACAAACACAAAACACTTCCTTCTCTTTTTCACCTTCCTCCCCATAATGAGGGAAAGTGTCAGCTCTCCCTTTACCTCTTTCACTGGCCTTAACCTGGGAAATTTCAAGACAGGGATTTTTTTTTTTTCCTGTGTTTGAACTATGGAACGATAATAAGCTAGTGGAATGGTGAGGAAATCAGTGACCACTTGAACTTTCAAACCAAGCTTACTATTTGTGGAAATTTCTTCATCAGGCTTTCCTCTGAAGGTCACCCTATGAAGTACAGTTCCTTTGGGGCGACGATGTGACATCTGCTTGTAAGCATTTTCTGTAGAGAACTTGTAGCACCTGTCCTTGCACTGGGCTTCAGATGCAGCCTGGGGGGACTTTGCATGTTGTCTCAGCTGGTTTTTTTTTTTCCAAAGCACTGGGCAAAGGCAGGGAAAGTGGATCATCCTAGAATAAGAAAATAGAACTAAAGATAAATGGTCTTTCTTCTCTGCTCCCATCTTTCTGCTGTTTACCTTTCAGGGAGCGGAGGATTGAAGCCAAATCATCCTTGCTTTTTCTCAGAGCATCTCCACTGTGTTCACCTATTGCTTGTTAATTACCGCATCAAGTGTTTTATTGTTAGAGGCATAAGAATATGGAGGAATAAAATGGCACTGTCCTTCTGCTCTAACGAAAATAAAATACAAACGGATGCTTCAGGGAGGTGTGTTTTCCCTGTGCTTTCAGTCCTGAGACAGCCTTTCCCCAAGCAACTGAGTGGACACAGTCTGCTAGAAAAAATACCATGTTCACTCCAAGCAGCAATTTTGCCTCACAGTAGTGCATATCAGAACAAATTGATAGGAGGGGCTATGCCATGGTAGTGTGGGAATGGGAAGGAGCAGATAAATTACAACCCAGCATCACTAGGAAGTGCAATTACCATTTAGCTGCAACCTGCTGATCCCGCTGCTTTACCTTTCCCTTGACTTTCTCGACTGGAAGAAGAGTAAAATGGTGCTCAGTCACCCATGGTGTGCTGATACACCAGCCCTACCGTAGCCATGGCCCCTCAAGAGTTGTACACCTCCAGTTCTGCAGATGGTCACTCTTATACCATGCTCCTTTTTCCTTCTCTCTACCTTTATGTGAATAGTTTTGATGTCCCAGGGGATCTGTGAGCAATGCCCTAAAAATCTTTCTTGACAAATGAGTGATTGGCAGTCTTGTGGATCACTGAAAGCACTTTGTCATGCCATCTATTAGTCAAATGTCTCAGATTTGAATATTCTTCCACCAGCTCCAGCAGGGTATGTGTGCACACATGCATATGTGTGTGTTTGCATGTGAAAATCCTTGCCAACATGTCATCCCTTATTGAGCAAAATATTGGCAGGTTTGGAGATGGAGAGAAGGCAGGAAAGAACGCTGTGTCTTTCTGCAGAACTAAAAGGCCTCTGCCTTCTGCATTCAGTGCCTTCCTTCATCTCATATGCACATGCGTGCACAAACATCCCCCACCACTCCTACAACCACTTCCTTGCATAGTCAGAGCCAAAGAGAGTATATATTTTCTCATCATGGAACAAAATCTTTTTTAGAAAAATAATAAAACTTCATTAGAGTATTAATTCAAAGCTTTTATTTTTTATAGTCCCCTTTTTATCATTTTTATTGCTAGGTTTAAAAGGAGGAGATTCCCTACATTAGGGAGGTAGTGAGCTGTTTCATATGGAGTATCCAAGTGCCATTTACTAGCATCAACTTTGGGATGCAGGCTGGTTGCTTTTGTACCTGACTTGCTCTTAGTACCTCTTTGTGATTTGCTTTGGTCCTGTCTGAGACTGCTTATATGCTGTGCATTTGCACGGTTATCCTGTCTGTATCCTGCCTGTTGCTAAAAGCTGGAACCAGAGTATTTGTGAATTTCCACCTGTGTAATGTATGTTAATTGTTTCCTTCTGCACTTTCTACAAGGGAAGCTGAAGCCCGGAGTAGTTGTGAGTCGGTTTTTCCTCACCTCCTCCCTGTGCTGTGACTCTTGTAAGGTAGAAGTTACACATGTCAACATCTACCTAATAACAACACGTGATTTGTGCAGAGCCCTGAGCTCTCTGTGAGGGAGACATGACCTTCATTATAATGATACAGTTGACATTTTCCCTGTGACACTTACTGTAACATCATTGCTTCCTGTTGGCATCTGTGGGCTTATCAGGCAGCTTGTTCAAGCAATCTGGAGTTGTGATGAAACCAGGCAGGAGGGAAGAGGCTGAGATTTGAGGGGGAAGGAGGGGGGTCTGGGGGAAAAAAGGAGGTAAGGGGGATTCTTGGAGTATCAGAGCATATAGAACACTTATGAATGTGAGCAAGTCTAACCCTCTCCCTCTGCACCTGTCTCCCTGCCTGTGGATTCACAAGCACTCTGCACTGCAGAACTTGCAGCATCCTTACAGCTCACCTTTTGCCACTGACACTGCTGCTACTGCAGGCAGTGCTGCTCCCAGCAGTAGGAGCCCTGGCATCCTGAGTAGTCAAACTCACCAGAGAAGGAGGTCCAGGGGTTCCTGCTTGGTTTTGCAAACCCCTTGCAAGCAAGGCTGGCTCAGGCACCCCATGTCTGTCCTGAGGCTAACATTGGCGCAATAAGTGGTGTTAGTGTGTGGTTAACCCAGGAGATCTGGTCTACTTTCAAAATGCTTGCAGGTTCTTCTGATGTGTTGAAGATGGCTAGGATTTGACTGACCTTGAGGGACAATCAGGTGCAGAGCGGTCAGTATCTGGAATCAGATGTGCTGAACCAGTCAACCACTCTACCAGTCTTTCCTCTTCTTGTGCGCACTTTTTTTCTGTCTTTTAGCAGAAGTCCTACATGTATCCTTACAGTGAGGTAATCAATTAACGATTGCATGATCAGCGGTTTGGGGCTTGTATCAGTGCTGGAATCAACTACCCCCTAATACCTACTCAAAATAAAGCCAGATGCATGTTAAGAGCTTTTGGTCACTTTGGTGGGTGTTGGTAAAAGCTAGCTTACTGTACAGAAGAAAAGTTTCATATCCCCTTATGAATTCCCCAACCATTGCAGGTTCTTGTTGAAACTCCTTAACTTAAGCCTTGGGGCCAAACACTGCATCTGTACCTAGTGAGGCTACTGTGAAGTCCTGCACTTTTGCTCCTAATCTACAATCTGTAAATGTCACATGCACCACTAACTCATTACAACTTAACTCATGCTACAATTTTTTTGTGTCAGGGTTGATGAGAGGTCTAAAATTAAAATTCTCAGCAGTTTCAGTGAGCAAGTAGACACATGTACATATTTCCTGCCCCTTTTCTGTTCTCCAATCCACTCCTCTATGCTACTTTCGGGTACAGCCATTGCCAGGGCAAAACAAGCCCTGTGCACTGTATTTTACTCATGACAGCATCCTTGACTGGTTAGCTGGGATGAGAGCAGAGCAGAGCAAAGTGGCTCCTTCATTTTTCATGGGAACATAGGATTTGACATACAAGATCAGACTCTGCCTTCCCTAATGGCCAAATATGTGATATTTCAGAGGAGAGCAATATCCTGCCAATAGAAAATATATTTATTGGCACAGCTTCCTGCCAAGGGTTTTGGATTCAGCTGACTGGTAGATGAGAGGCGGGGGGAGAGCAGCTGCAATGAGGCAGGTTGTAGGCCTCGCACATCTCAGGGTAATGCTGCAGGCAGGGGACTCCCTGAGCCCTATGGGAAACACTCTGCTTCCTGAGGAACAAGATTCATTTGCCTTAGTAATTATTGTGGCTCCCACAGCTACATCTGTTATTAGCAGGCATCATATGTTTCAAGCACAAAATGAGATTTTTGGGGGGAAAAACCCAACAAACAAAAAT
This sequence comes from Pitta sordida, assembly GCA_013390025.1. Taxonomy (NCBI): domain Eukaryota; kingdom Metazoa; phylum Chordata; class Aves; order Passeriformes; family Pittidae; genus Pitta; species Pitta sordida. The sequence goes on from WEKX01017671.1 coordinate 125,708, forward strand.
CTTAGTCACTGTTCACCTGGCTTGATCTGTTCCTGTGGGAGAGAATCTCCCAAGTTGCTAATATGTAGCTTTACAGGGTATGGTATTTGCGTGCAGTGGAGATGATGGGATATATCTTTCATTTCATCTGGAGGAAAAATAGCTCAGGATTATGAGAGATAAGTAGAGGTAAAACTCCCTGTTATTTTAGCATTATATGGCACTTTGGGCCTTTTAGCTTCAGTAACACTGTATTCTGCCTCCAGGGGAGAGGACACTTTGTTCCCTCATATACAAAGAATATCCCGAGGTTTCCCCATGAATGTCTTTAACAAGAAGAGGAGAGCAGCATGAGAGAATTCAAGTACAGCACAATAAAGCATTTTCCATTTCAAATACAGCATTGCTACAGCCTCAACTCTGGGTTAGGGATTTGGGAAATTTTGCGCTGTTGATTCTCACAATTTTAGCAGCAATCCTTAGTCCTTCTTAGTCCTTCCTTATTTATTTTCAAGCTCATTCGCTTCTTAGGTATGTGAACAAGAAGACGAATTTTCCTCTTCCATTTCTGCTTTTTTTGAGAAGTGAGGAGGGCTTGAAGAAGGTTTTTTACTATAATGTTGTGATGAAAAGCTTGAAAATACAGCCCTGATGATTCAAAAACAAGAAATCTAGAAAACTTATTTTCAGTTTTGCAGGCTAGATTCAACATTTCTGATTGCTTGAACTGCCACTACACAGAAACAAAGATAGACTATTTAGAAACAAAGGTGCCTTGATTTCAGAGCTGTTTTATACAATAGAAATAAGACATCACTTGTTTCCACTGTTCTTTCAAGACTCGCAGTAAGCGAGTTTCTCACAGCCAGGGAAGGCTGGATGTATCTCCCCTGTGTAACTATCCACACTCTGTATGACAGCCATTTGCCTGCTCCTCTGTGCTCAGACCCTTGGTCCTTAAAATGTGCCTGCTACACCATAGGTTTGCTTCCTCTTAGAATTCATGGAGAGGAGGATGGGCCAGGGTGAGGGAGAGGTTTTTCTCTGTTCATTAGAGGGCAAGATTAAGCTTTATTATTAATTATTTCTGTATTATGGCCGCTGGTGGCCTGTAGTATTCCAGAAGTCAGATTGCCAGCAGCATTTAATCAATGCTGCTGCTGGGTCTATGTTATCAGTCTGTAGCCACACAGACATTTGGTATGTTGTAAAATCAGAGCAATGCTTCATAATTGCCTTGCAAAAGTGGGGCATTAGTGTTTTCTAACTGACAAGCCTATCTGCAAATGCAATCGTGTCTTTAGTTATAATGCTATGGGAGTGATAGCAAAGTCATACTTAGGGCAGAAAGTAGCTAAAAATTAACCAGACAACTGCAAATGGGCAAAGCAATTAAGTGCAACCCATCCTCCAGGCTTCAGGTCCTTTGTGCTGTCACTGAGGAGACACATCTACCTACAGAGCTCTCCTATGGAGGCTGAATTTGTGTTAACCTCTCTGTCCTCTTCCTCAGCGTCCATGGGCAGTCCATCCTAGGCAATACCTAAAGTGGTATTTACCTAGCTGTTTCCTGGCTCTTAAAGCAGCGTTTGAGAGCAGAACAGCACCCTCTTTCTTGTTAAAGAAGAAACGGTGGCATTGAGAAGCATTCCGACAAAGCAGTGCAGAAACTGTAAAGCTACCATTAAACAGAGGGGGTTTTTTTCAGCTGGAACCTGGGCACATTATCCTGTGTCTAGCTCTGTACCAAGCCAGCTATATTGCTCTGGGAGGTGAGCCAATGGCTCCTGGTGCAGCAGGGACTCCAACATGGGTGGAGCCAGCTCTGGGATCTCTAATACCATGCAGATTGTATTGCTCCATATAAGTGTGCAGAGTTTAGAGAAACTACAGAAAAAATGTTGCACATCTCCTTGAACCTTTAGCCTGGGCTTTGAACAGAAAAGCCATCTGTTCTGCCTCCCCTCTCGCTCAGATGCAAGATCATTAGGGAAAGATAACTACTCTCAATGTTAAGATCCTCTTGGCTGGCTGGTGCTCTTTTCCAAACTTTGGCATCCCTCTGCCCAGTTTGGCCAGGGGATAATTTCCTCTGTGGTTCATCTGGTTTGGCGTCTGCTTCTAGGACTTGGACATGGTGGTCTGAGCCTCAGCCATGGAAACACACAGGCCACGCACACACAGAAGCCTGGTTTGCCAGGCTGAAAGACTGTGGCCAGTTGGTCACATCCACTGTAGCGTCTGGCCACCAGCTGGGAGACATGACACCCAGAATGTTGCTTCGTATGCTAAATGAATTACGAATGATTACAAAACCTGTTTCTGTAAAGGCTTCTCATTGCTTCTTGGAATAGTTGCATGCTGTGTCCCTCTCAGAGCTGATAAAGCTTTGGGAAGGTGGTAGGATCAGGTCAGTGATATGAAAAGGACAACTTAATACCAAATTCAGTATGCCTTTTTTGTATTAATTAATAAATTTATGTAATGAAACGTAAGAAAGATTTCATATTTCTGATGAGGTTTGAGGCAAATTGGGGCTGAGCCAAAGAAAAAACAAAATAAACCACCCCTTCCCCTNTTCTCGTCTTCTGGATAGAGAAAGAAAATGACCTTGGTGTTGCTAAGGACCAATATCCACAACAAAATACCTCATAAACTGAAGCCAAAACACAAAGATATGGAATATATACACACCACCCTAAGACAAGTCTGTACAGTTACTCTGAGGATTAAGCAGCAGAAGCTGCTTCATTTCTAGTGAGCAAGTTTGTCCTGTGGTGCTAAGTTTCAGACAGGCCTTGGCGTAATCAGGGATATCAGCTGACAAATATTTACCACGCCATGTATTCTGCTGTATGTATGTACAAAGTTAAACCTGTATAGGATCTAGGAGAGAAGAGAGAAGTATTTCAAAGTACTCGTAGAGAGTTCGCTCTGCATGTCTTTCATTTCATCCAGTAATTCCTTGAGGAAGAACAGTAATCAACAGACTGTGTCTTTGGTGGAACCTGTACTACTTTGAAACCTCTGAGACTGTCAGAATTAGGATTTTGGTTATGTGCGCAAATTTCAGGGCCATTTGGTGAAAGTGTGTAAGGCTCAATTCTGGTGGCAAGCTGAGCAAAGTTTGCAGAGGGGTTTTTGAGCAAGTTGGGAGCATTAAGTGCAGTCCCTAGACCTGTTTTTGATTCACTGGGCAACCTTGCATTTATTAGCTCCCCTGCTTGTGGGAATGTGTGTAACGGTATCAATTGATTACAGACCTTTAAAATTCACAAGTAAAAATGCCAGAAAGGTGCTAAATATTACATATCTTTATTTGAAGTTTAGGGTCAGGATTATTTTTAATGAAGACTCTGCATTTATAAGCTTAAGCTATGTAAAATGTACTTAGTAGCAGCAAAAGTGGTTGTTAAAATGTGATCATCCTGTGGCCCAGATCTGACACTTCTGGATCCCAGTCCACTCTGATGCCAAATCCAGTTCAGGTTTCATGTGCCTATGCAGACTTTTCTTGGAATAAAATACATAATGGATCAAGCTGCCATATTAAATTTAGTTGTTTGCTGTCACATCACCCAGTACACAGCCTGCTCCCTAAATCCCATACTAATCCAGTTGTCTGTATCTTCTTTGGTATAAAAGCACATTAGCCTCAAAAGAAGCAGCAGAGACAGTATTCATACGAAAAAAACCCCACAACACACCCATCAAACCAATAACGAGAGGGTTAACACCAAGCTCCAGTCCTAACCTGATATAGCTTTCATATGTCCTCAGGAATATCACCTCACCCCCAATACATATTCTCTTGATGCTTCACTGGGAAGATGATGATTTGTGATTTCTCTTTATCCTCTCTCAGACCTATCTTCTTTCATTTGCTTATGGTAACCCCGATATGCAGTGTAGTTTTAGCAGTGTCGATAATGTACCTTTTACCTGGAGTGAATTTAATAGGATTTGACAGTGACAGAGGATGAGAAAATTCTGCGATTCTATTATTCATCCCATTTCTTCAGCAGTCTGTGTAGATTGTATACTATTAGGAGAAGACATTTGTCTTGGAGGTTTACTATCCCTCTCTCTCCATACACCTCCATCCTTATAGTTTGCTCTCATTATCATGCTGTGGGTACTTCTAGTCATTAAAACCCTTTGTAGGAGAAAAGTGGAGAGAAGGGTGGGAGAAAGGCCAAGGAACCACTTAGATATGGAGTATGGCAAATTCATATATTAAAGGACAGACCTTCTCCCAGAATGTTTATGAGTAAAACTGCAGGTATAACCAGAGCCACCTGAGCCACTCATGTGACTTGCGAGTACAATGTCTGACAATTGGATCTATGTCTTGAATGGATAGCAAAGACTAGTTCATGTCTTTACAGCATTTCTCTATGTCCAGGCATTGCCAGTGCCTTCATATTATCCCTTGCCAGCTGCTGTTATGGAGCCTGTGCCTTTGGCCTATTTGAACTGTATTCATTGCAATTTTTAACTGACCTTGTTTTGCTCCCTGACCATTGCTCTACTTCCTGATCTCTGGGGCTTCTGCTCACACGGTGCTGGACATCAGTGAAAGAATTGGGGAGGCAAAGTCTCAGCATGGTGCTGGCCTCTTGGCTCTGATTCCATCATCCCTGCAGTTCAGAAATAGATAACTGACTCCTTCAGTTAGGAAAGGTAAAATATCCTTTCCAAAGTCCTTCCCGAAAAGGTTAAGAATTTAATTTTGGATGAACATCCTTGCCCTCTGAGAAAGTCTTTGTATTAATGATCTCATGACAGATTGCTCCTTAAACTGGCCCTAGTGCAGGTCAAGACAGAGTGAGAATATTCTCTATTTAATGAGGCAGAGATCAGAGCTTCTAATATTTCATCATTCGTGCTCAGGGGAAGGAAGGGAGTTATGAGCTTGGAGAGCTGCTGGCAGACGGGCCCTCGTGAGCAGCTGTGATCGCAACTTGCTCACTGCATAGTTCTTAGCCCCCAAGAACATATTGCTGTAGGTTTCCAGCTTTGTCTTGGAAAAACTAACCTTTGTTATTAAACTCATTTAAATGATTGAGTTCAGTGTTGGCAAAAGATCCAAGGCTAACAACTCTCGGGGCAGAAGAGACAATTTTAGTCTGCACAGAGGCATAGCATGAGGGAGCATGAATGCCAATGGTATATGGACAACCACAATCTACAGGACTGTGTGGAGCATTTTGGTTTGTTCCTCAGCAACTTTTGCCTAGTTGGGCAACCTGATACTCAGATGGTAGTAAATTAGAAAGCTAACTTGCAGATCCAGTGGTTTACAAGTGTCTTAATTTATTAATGAGTAAAGGTCATCTCTGTGTGTGTAAATATAGATTTTAAATCAGCTGACATGGTGTACATAAACAATCAAACTTGTACCATAGTGCTGAGATGCTAATGTTAAATCCACCTCTGACTTGAGTACTACTTTTCAGTACCACTGTATTCCCTGGAAAGCAGTGATATATAGTGCTGTGCAAATCACTGGTGCCCTTAAACTGCAGTTCTGAAATATTTACACATCCAAAGTGTGTGTGTAAATTGGGAGTACTGCAACGTTCCCATACGGTGACAGAGATTTGTAAATTTTGCTTCTGTGCAGTCCTGCATTTCCCTGCTAGTGACCAGGAGCCAGGACCCAAGAGCATAAATTCCCCAAATAATTCTTTGCAATACTTAGGGTGAGCTCAGCTCCTGCACTTAGGCACTAGAAGCAAATCTTTCCATGGTGCCACAGTTAAGATTTGTCCTTTGAAAGGGACTGGTAGCGTCTTTAAAGCAACAGCTCCTGGAGCCACAGTAATAGCTACACAGGGTGTTTATTCCATGGTGTTAAGTAAGGGCATCCTACTGGCTATAGGGCTAATTGCTCAAGGCTGTACCTTAAATCCTTGTGTTCAGTTTTGGGCCCTTCACAAGAAAGACACTGAGGTGCTGGAATGTGTCTAGAGAAGGGCTGCAGAGCTAGTAAAGCGTCTGGAACGTACGTCTTATGAGGAGTGGCTGAGGGAGCTGAGGTTTTTTAGCCCAGAGAAAAGGAGGCTGAGGGGAAACCTTATTGCTCCATGCAACTACCCGAAAGGAGGTTGTAGCCAGGTGGGGGTCTGTCCCCTCCCGGGTAATAAGCAACAGGACAAAAAGAAATGGCCTCAGGTTTTTCCAGAGGAGGCTTAGATTGGATAATGGGAAACATTTCTTAGTGGAAAGGCTTGTCTGGACCTGGAACAGGCTGTCCAGGGAAGTGGTGGAGTCACGCTGAAAGATATTGCGAATATGAGTAGATATGATACTTGGGGACGTGCTTAACGGTGCACTTGGCAGGGTCAGGTCAATGGTTGGATGAGATGATCTTAGAGGTCTTTTCCAACAAAAGAAATTTCTGTGATTCTGTTATGGAGGAAATATGCCCAACGGGAAGCGGGCTCCCCTTCCTTCCTAACTCATCACGGCTGGCAGAAAATCTGAGTGTTGGTTGCGAACATCCCGGCTTCTTCACTTCCTTCCACACGGCGGGAGCACAAGCCGCCTCACAGGGCACTAAACTCGCAACTCCCGGTGTGTAGGTGTTTGTAGTTGGTTTTTTTTTCCCGGCAGCAGTGAACCATTCCGGGCCGTGTGTGCCCGTGCCGGCCGGGCGAGCGACCGAGCGGGGGGGTCTCATGGCCGTGGCCGCTAGATGCCGCTCGGGGCTGGAGCTGCCCCGACCCGGGCGGTGGCACCCGCGGCCTGGCTGCTCCGGCTGCTCTCCTCAGTCTCTCCGCCGTGTCTTGTTCCGAGTGCTCTTGCCAGGGTGGCTCTCTGCAGCTCCCTGGGGAGGGGAAGTGGAGAAGGAGGTGCTTTGATCTCTTCTCCCTGGCATCCAGTGATAGGACACGTGGGAATGGCTCGAAGTTGCCTCCGGAGAGGTTCAGACCGAGCACTAGAAAGAATTTCTTTAGCGAGATGGTTGGCAGACGCTGGAGCAAGCTTCCTAGAGAGGTGGTCGATGCCCCCAAGCCTGCCAGCGCTTAAGAGACGACGTCCTTAACAAAATGTTTTAATTTTTGGTCAGCCCTGTAGTGGTCAGGCAGTTAGACTGAATGACCATTACAGGTCACTTCCAACTGAAGCAGTCTGTTCTGTTCTATCCTATTCTATTCACTGATTCATAATAAACACAAAAAGCCCCAACCGAACAACACCAGAAAACGCCCAAATGGAAACAAAACAAAACAAAAAAAAAACCAAACAAGCGAAAATATCTGGACCACTTGTGATTTTCATGATGTATTTTATAAGGGGACCTTTGTCTTATTCCCCAGTTTTAACTAGTTTCTAATCAGGGTAATTACATTTTGTTTAATCTCGTGCTCTTTCAGTGCTTCCTATTCTTCATTTGCTGCCTTAAACTATTGTTGCTTTTAAACAGCTGCTGTGTTCCATCACAGAGAAAGCTGCACTTTGGGGAAGGGCAAGCACTTGTCAAATAATATTAGTTCAATAATTTATATAGTGTTTTTCCCCCATATTTTGTAATAAATTATTCACCTTGTATCATTTTGCATTATTCATCTGGTTAACTGAGGTAGCCTAACAATTTAAAAATGTATTTGTCAAAACATTTGTTGAATTACTTTTGTCAGCTTTGGTTTATTTTGTTTCTGGTTGGTTTGTGGGGTTTTTTTCCAAAATAAAAGCTTCGACAAATAATCACAGTCCTCAGCTGCCCTGCCCCTGTGGTCAGTGAAGTGGTTTAGAAAGACTGATGGTGAACGGTTTTGTAAAACAAAACAAAGCAGGAAAGCAAAAAGCAAAAAGAGCACAGCTGAAGCCCATTTTCTGAGATTTTGTACACTGTGAAATGTAAAATAAAAGTGTCAGCTCTGTTTGTTAGCTGATCATCTCTTGGATGGCAGAATCTCTCAGGCCATCAACTTGCCATCTGAATTAGAGCACAGGCATTAGAGAAAAACAGGTTGAAAATATGTTGGCAGGATCTATTTGTTGTTTCCTACATTCCTGAGACGGTTTGTGGACCTCCAAAATATGCAAGCTTAAATTTGTTTACATTCACTACGGGATTACTGAAATTGTTGTCTTCAAGATCGCTTTAAACTTGGCCCACTTCACCTAAAGCGAAGACTGCTATAGGATAGGAATATGTGTACAGGTACGGGGCACATTGTGGATTCCACACGCATTTTTAATAGTGAGGTGGTCTGTGTACAACCCCCTGAAATGCTGCCACCAAGGAACCTGTGGATAGTGACCCCTCTGTCTACAGAAAGGCAAAGTGAAAATTATTTACATGTAAATTGAGATATTTTGAGCTGAAGGCACTTGGGAGATGTGTTAAAGTATCAAGTCTTAGGATGCTATTTGAAGAACTGTTTTTCTGAACCTAACCAAATATTTGGGAATTGACTGTGCTCTTTTTTTAAATTACTAATTGTGGCCTTTGATAGCTTCAAGAGAAGAAATGCACCCTTCTAATACAGTACAGGGTGAGTACTGGGGAAAGGAGAGGACTTGCAAAGACTCCTTGATCCTGATCAGGGGGCCATCAAGTTGCACATGTGCATTACCTACACTGTAAGATGGTGGTCACCTCCTTTTCAGCAATTTTTGGGAGGTGAAATGAAGGGTGCTTGGGGATTGTGACATGAATCTGGGCTTTGGAAGTTTTTGGTTTGACTGTTTTGTCACAGGTGAGTCAGGACTGCCTCGCTTTGTATGTTCCCTGGCATTGTAACAGAAATGGTCCTATGCTTTTCTGCACCAGGACACTACACATATCAGTATCTTACCCTGTTTAGATACTGCAGACATTAAGACTGCAGAGGTACTTTTAACTATATCCTAAAAGTCCTTATGAAGCATTGATTGGCCAAGAAATGAGAAGCAGCAGGAAGCCACAGCTTTCTGACTTGGGAACTTGCAAGTCTTTCGTACAGCTCATCTTGAGCTTCACTGACATGATCTCACTTGCTGATGTTTTTTTTCACAGCATCCTATGTAATGACATAATTAGTGCAAATTGCATTTTATTTTTAAATCATCCCCTTTCCTTCCTGATTTTTTCGTATCTAAATGTCAGCTTTTATGGTAAAGAGTGGTGTGTTGCAGAGGCTGAACAGAAAAATGCTTGTGCAGGTGGAAATCTGCTGGTGGAGTTTCTGAGTTGAACAGGAGCTCAGCTGGTTGAGGTCAATGTTTCTTTAAGGCATTGCAAGTTGTGCTTGATTTTGTTTTCTTCTTGTAGCCCAAGTCATCCTGCCATATCAGGTACTAAAGGTTTTAAATTATCAGTAGTACTGGTGAGTTTCGAACACATATCCAGATTTTACAGATCAAAGGTAAATGGTAATGTGTGAGCACCAAACCTGTTCAAACATGGTACAGTAAAAATAATCCCCCTTGTTTCATATGGGAAGAATTTTTTTCCACACAATACTTACCTTCTCTGGAATATCAAATTCAAGGCAGTTGAAGCTCTGGGAAGGGATGCTATTAACTTTATCCACCCATTACTTTTCATTTCTGGTAATTCCACTCTGCCTTACTAACTCTAGATAGCATTAAAAATTCCAATACACTCCATTTTGCTTTTTCTTGTCATTATGGTAAGTTTTTTTGGAGCAGGCATGGCTTCCTTATTTAACATATATGCAAATTTGCCACCAGGATTTAGGCTTTGAGCCCCTCTTGTCAAAAAGCATATTAAAAAAAAAAAAAAGTTTACCTGACCAGTAACTTCTGGAATGTGTACTGTGTGATACTGTGATACTGCGTGTACAAATTCCAGCCCACTTATGCAAAGCAAGGAAGATTCAGTGAAGTCCAGCAATCAAAACACTTACCTAAAGGGTGCGCAACCACAATAATAGTGTTATGGCTACTATCAGTTTTAACAGAATCTCTGGAATGTCCAAAGGCTAAGCTATCCCACCTGCACTGCCCTCTAGGACTATCACTGTTACCATTTCATGCATTGGAAAACTGATAAAAATATTATAAGAGGTTAGCTAGAAGTCATAGACTTCTCCAACTTAGTCTCACATTTTCTGTCTCTTGTTCATCTGAGTTGTTTCAAGTTTGCTCCTTACTTTTCGTCGTGATATTGATCAGGACAGAATGAAAGCCTGTTCCCAAAGCTAAAGGAACTTGAGAGGTCGAGGAGGGACTTGGAAAGATGTAGACTCCAGAAACTGGATTCTAGGCATGTACTTCCAGGATGGAGGATTTTTATTTAATTTTATAGAAAAATGTTCTGGTTATTTTACACTAAATGCAAAATCTCATTTGCAGCCAAGCCCCGGAGGGAGTAAAAGGAACTTGGAGAGCTCATAAAGACAAGTGTAATAGGATTAATAAGAAAAAGGCCTAGGACATAAGCCTTCATTGTACACATTTCGTGCTAAATTTTAGTATTGATGAAGGTGAAATGCCAAAACTTAACCACATGCTCACGTCCTTGTGACAGTAACAGAGTATCAGCATTCACATGGGCTGCTTTTACCACCATTTTAAGAGCAAGCACATGGGGATGCTACCTTTGGGGTAGAGAGCGAGATCAAGAGGCAGGAAAGCTGGTCATGAATGGTGGCAGCTCTCCTAGCGTGCCAAATATTTACCTGATATTGAATTTTGTCTATGTGATGAGTTGCTCCCCACACTCTTCCACCACCTGACATTTGAAGGCAAGGGAGGTCAAAGACTTACAGGAAAGAGTAGCCTTTCCTCACCGACAAAGAATCCATAGTTGCTTCTGCATGGCCTGGTTCAGTGCTCTACTTGGGCCTCAACTCTGATAAATGTTATTGGTACCTCTTGCAGTTTTCATAGGCATCTGATGGAAAGGATACTGGAAAGAGGAAAGATTAAGAGAGTGTTGTAATAGAGACAAACACCACTGAGATAACCTTGAGAGGCCCTGAGTGAGATCCACCCTCCTGCATGAGAGGAGCCAAGGGGCAGTTACAGGCCACAAAGTCCACTTGCTTGCAGTGAAGCCGTCTTCAACAGCAAGGTAGGTTGTCCTCAGGATGATTGGTTATCTAAATTGGCAGATAGGGACAGGGGACAGTGTAGTCCCCTGGTTATTCAGGAGGTAGTAGGTAGATACCTGCTGATCCATTTGGATCCCCATAGGTCCATGGGACCGGATGGGATTCACCTCAGAGTCATGAGAGAGCTGGCAGATGAGCTTGCTAAACCGCTCTCCATCATTTATCAGAAGTCTTAGATCACAGGTGAGGTCCCGGATGACTGGAAGTTGGCGAATATGACCCCCATACACAAGAAGGGTCAGAAGGATAACCCAGGAAACTACAGACCTGTCAGCCTCACCTCAGTTCCAGGCAAAGTTTTGGAACAGATAGTGCTGAGTGCTATCATATACCTGCAGGATGGCCAAGAGATCAAGCCCAGTCAGCATGGGTTTAGAAG